>PVKP010028884.1:0-29632 GCA_004027715.1 Plecturocebus donacophilus | reverse complement strand
CCGTCATCATCAGAATCACTGTGAAGCACTTGGGCCACCCAGCACCTGATGTGTGAGAGGTGGGTGGGGCTCCCACCTATCACCCCTGGCCGGAACCCTGGTATGAAAGGAGCTAGTTTGACACTTTCCACAGACAGAGGAGACCCCAGAGCACTTTGTAGCCAGGCAGTGAAAGCAAACGTGAACTTGTGTGGTCCTGATCGCATGAGCATCGCTGAGACACTGAGGCTCGGACAGAGTTAGCAATCCCTGAAAACGGAGCTCTCCTCCCCCTAGAACAGGGCCTCGCGCTCAGGTAAAGGCTCTCGGTTCCTGGGCACCTGCCCTGTCCTGAGCCCTGATGTGGGTTACATAACCCGGCACTGCCATCTGTGTTTATCCCCCTTCACAGAAGGGAAACCAAGGCACAAAACGTTGTGCAGCTCACCCTGGGTCACACGGCCAGCTTGCAGGGGCAGCGGCCAGCGGTGCCCTCCAGGGAAGCAGGGCCCTGTGGGTGGGATGGGATGAGGATCTGAGATGTAGAGAGACCTTGGGCGACTGTGAGAGGAGGGGAGTGGGGCTTAGGGAGAGGCACCAGCCAGCTGTGAGGGGTGAATTGTGTCCCTCAAAAGAGATGTACTGAGTCCCGATGCCAGCACCGCAGAATGTGTACTTACTTAGAGACAAGGTCTTTACAGATGTGGTTAAGATCAAGTCATCAGAGTGGTCTAAACCCAGCAGGACAAGTGTCCTCATAAAGGGGAGCTTGGGACACAGGCGCGCTGGGCCAAGGCTGGCTGAAGACAGCAGTGACCCAGTTGCTAGCCACAGAGCCACCAAGCCGCCAGGAGCTGGGAGGGCCTGGCGCCTGCTGGAAACTCCTCACACGGGTGCTGAGGACACAGAAGTGGGTCCCACAGGGTGGGTCTGCTCTTGAGGGGCACCCCACAGGGGAAAGAAGACAAGCAGAAATCAGTGAGGGAGCTGCACGCAGACCGCAGGCTAGACGCCCAAATTTCACAAGGAGACATGTGTCGGGGACGCCAGAGAGGCAGCAAAATGTTCCCAGACACTCAGCAGGGCCCGCAGGCGGCCCAGGAGCAAAGACCGCAGATGCTTGCACCACAAAGGCCGAGATGGAGAGGAGGCACTGGAGCCTCCGAGGCTAAGAGGAGCACAGGGAGCAGCCTGCCCACCATGGGGCTGGGCCTCACCTGCGCCTGTGCTCTCAGCGTGGAGGCAAAGGCCAGGAACCCATCCAGGGAAAACCAGCAGCCTCCCCACAGGACCTCGAAGCACACACTTGATAAAAATGCCCCCTTCACCCCTACGTTCCGGCAAAGCCCCCTCAGGGTCACCCTAACCCCTGGAGGCTGAGCGTTCGAACCCATACCTGCCTGGAGAGTTCTTGCCCACTTTCTCGTGTGATGTTTTATTTTTAAGGTGTAAACGACATTGAGGAACTGAGGTCTGGGCTCCAAAGGGGAGCGAACACTGAAGGGAAAAGGAAAATGATGGTCAAAATCATTGTAAGGCTGGGACAATATAGTGAGACCCCACCTCTATAAAAAATACAAAAATTAGCTGGGCATGGTGTTGCACACCTGTGGTCCCAGCTACTCGGGAGGCTGAAGTGGGAGGATCACTCAAGCCCGGGAGGCTGAGGCTGCTGTGAACCTAGATCATACCACTGCACTCCAGCATGGGGGACAGAGCCAGACCCTGTCTTCAAAAAAAATCACTTTGGTTGGAAGAAGATAGCTGATGAAAAGAGAACAATTTAGGTCGACTGTTGGGGATCCTGATCTTAAGCACTGAGATGGCACAGCAGGGCAGATTCCCCAGTGGAGCCACCTCCCTCTGTGGTGCAGTGTACAATGCAGTGGCAGGTCACTGCCCAGAGGACCGGACCACCAAGTCCATCTCCCAGGTTTCTGATTAGCTGGAGAATGGGTTGTTCTGAGGGTTCAAGGCCCTGGGTGGTGCTCGGGGGCAGGAAGAGGGAGGAGTGGGGTCCCGGGGGGCCTGCCAGCTTCAGCTGTCTTTGTGGCAAGTCAAAGCCCCTGGAGTTTGCTCCCCAGGTTCCTGAACCAACCTGAAATCAACAGGAAGCCCCTCAGCTGGGCAGATGCCTCTGGTTTCAGAAGAAGCCAGCAGCCACTGCTGAAATATAACCCTGCAGCGATGCAGGCCTCAGACTGGCTTCAAGGACTGAATCACAACCCAGGCTGCAGAGGTCAATCTGTGAAAACCCATTAAAGTCCTCACCCAGCATCTCTTGGGCCTCAGCCCTGACCTGTCCACCAGCCAGGTGCAGGCCGGCTCTGGAGCCCAACCTCACTAGCAGACACAGTCACCACCCTGGACCCTCCCCTGCCCCCAGGATCCTCACAACAGTCATCTGACAGGCTGCTGATACCCATTCTACAGATAAAGAAACAGGCCCCACTGCTGAACTCAGCCACAAACCTAGGAGGTGAGCCAGCCGCACCTCTAGGCCAGTCAGGGTTAGACACTGACTCAGGAGTGTTACGCCCTCCCCAAGCCACGGTCTTCTAACAACCTGGCGTTCTGTTTGACTAGGCACTTCCAGAACAGCACCCCAAGGACTCACATGAGAGACAGGCCAGTGTCCTCAAGCCGGGAGGGCCTGAGCTTGCTGCCTCCGTTCAGCCACCTATGTTGGGTATCTCACCCCCACACATGGGCCTTTTGTTCATCTGTAAAATGGAGCATATGAGATGCTCTAGACAAACCCTGTGACCCACCTCTACTGATTCAGACCCTCATTGAATGCTTGTTGATGATCCAGGTGAGCCTATTTTCATACCTGCGGACTGTCTGAGATGGGATAGACATTGAACAAATATCACTAGTGCTGAGAAAGAAGAGGGTCTTGGAGCCAAGCTGACAACCCCCGAGACCATGAGTAGTTCTTGAGTGGAGACCATCTTTATCTCCCCAAGGCCTGTACAGTGTCCAGCATAGAAGGGCTCAGAATATATTTGAGGTAGAAGAAACAGTGGAGAAAAGCATGCTTTCCTAAAGATGTTGTCTCCAGCCACCCACCAGGGTGCCTGACATTCCACTGTTAGAGGAGGATTTAGTCCATTTACGTTTATTGTAAATATCAATATAGTTGGATTTAAGTGTGTCATTTCACTGTTTGTTTCCTATCTATAGCATACATATTTTTGTTCTTCTGAGTTTTTTCTTCTTCCTTCCTGCCTTCATTGGTGTTCACCAAATATCTTACATCATCAGTTCTCAAAGTGTAACCTGAGGACCCCTGAGGCATCCTGAGACCCTTTCAGGGGTTCCAGGGGGTCAAAACCATCACCATCACATGTATATGAATAATACTAAGCTGTCATTTGTCCTTTTGGGCTCTCGTTTTCTCATCAGTCTAATGCAAACACAGGTGTGAGAATCCAGCTGCTCTCTTGCAAGTTCAAACATTAGAGAAATTTGCAAAAATATAAAACAATGCTATTTATTTTTCACTTTGTAGAATAAAAACGTTATTTATGTCAATGTGTAATGGGCTTGTTATTGTTAATAATCACTTTACTGAGAGTTGGGCTTCAGTTTTTATTCTCACTTTGAGGATGAGCACACAGCAGCTCCCTTTCTTCACCTTGGTGTGACCTTGTGCTGAGCTGGCTGTCAGCCTTGGCCTCAATCCTTGATTCCAGGATAGAAGTGTTCTCTCTGCCCACTTGGCCTCTTCTGATCTTGGCAGGAAAGATCCTTGCTGACACCTCCCCTCTCCAGCCCTAGTCTGTAGGAGGCCGCGTGGGCAGTCCAGCCGAAATGGCCAGGAGAGCAGGATGTTTTTTTGGAATCGCATCCCAATTGGCCAGAGCCAACTCCGGTTTGTCCAGGGAACCCTTGGCTCCATCCCCCTGGAATCCTGCCCCTCTCTAAAGCTCAAGTCCAGGCCTGGAGGGGCAGCCAGGAGTGAGAGGGAAGGCTCTCGGCCAGGCGCGTGGCCTGGGAGAGGCTGCAGGAGCTGACTCTGGAAGCTGGGCACTCTCTCCTCGTCAGTTCCTGTCTTAACTTCCAGCAGCCCCAGGACAGCCCTTCGCATCACCATCCCACGGACAAGCCTGGGGTGTCTGGGCCCTGGACTGAAGGTGTGACCCCGCTCAGGGGCAGGCAAAGCCTTCATAGCCCTCTCAGTCCCAGCTCCCCCAGTCATCCCTGGTGGCCCCATCTCTGATAGCTTTCAAAGGAGAGGTGAGAGCTGTAGGGAAAACCCCCGCCCCGAGACCCATCCCTGGGCCCTCCCTCCAGAATGCCAGGACATCCCCTTTGATGAGACCAGCAATGTCAATCTTGACAGACACCTGAAGACCCCAGGGCCTGATGAGCAGGCCTGGTCAGCACAAATGGGCTGCCCACTGCTGTCTGGGTCTATGATCAGTGCCCCCGCCCAGGGGCCGCTGCCCACCCCACACTGCAACTCCAAAGATGGAGGCTGCGCCCTGTATCCCTGTCAGAGGCTGGTAGGGGAGGCCCACTCTCTCAGCAGCCACTTCTGAGGACAGGCTAGGCCTCCACCCCTCAAAAACTTGCCATTCCCCAAGCCCCGCAGACACTGTGGCCCAGCCCTTGGTGTTTGCCCTGAGTTTCTGCTGTGGAAGTGCTGCCCAAGATGGTGAAAAACCCAACACAGAGGAATCCAGGAGCCATGGCCGCCAGCCAGCCCCTGGCCAGCCTGCCCCCTTCAAAAGGGGTGAGGGACACAGCCAGGGCAGGGCCCGGAGCTGCTCATAGTGGCAGAAGGTCTGTGTGTGTGTCTCTGCACCCAGGCCCTCCTCCAGGAGCACCCGACCTGGCCCCTGCAGCAAGGGGACAGGGCAGGGACTTGGGCACGTCTTCTCTGCAGGGGCTCTGGGAGCAGCAGCCCTGGGCACAAACCCCTGCTCACTCACCCCCATCCACTCCAGCCTCAGTGACTCCCCAGTGAAGGTTGGGGGCCGCTTTATGCAGCCTGGCCCAAGAACAGCTCCCCTGCCTCGATCAAGAAGCACCCAAGCAGTGGGACCCGGGTGCAAGGCTGTCCTGAAACAGCCACAAAGGGGCCCCCATGGCCCCCACCTGCAGGGACCTAATGGCCTCCAAGTGGTGACCAACCTACAACCAGTTCAAGAGAAAACGATGCTCCCCAGCGTGCACCTAGGCGACTGCCCTCCCCACGCCCCCGCCCCCCTGCCCCGCCTTCTCCGAAAGGGCTTAGGAGCCACTGGTGACCTCTGGCTGGGAGAAGACCCTACTCATACTAAGAGAGAGCCAGGCCCCAAGAATCTGCAGTCCACAGGACAGCCTCGGTCTCTGCAGCCCCGGGGACTCCCCTCCCTGTCCTGGGAGCTGTGGTCATCAGGTGCTGTGCCCAGAATCAGTATAGGGATGGCCCAGCCCCTTTGAACCCTCCTGGGGCCCTGTCTGCCCATCACAGCCTGGGCCCTGCTTGCAGGAGCGGATCCCAGGCCCATGTACAGGATCCGGCGAGTGGTGGGGAGGGGACCCCATGCCAGAAACAGCTCTGGCTAGGGAGGAGAAGTGGCAGAAGAACCTTCCAGGCATTGATTTAGGGAAAGGTGGAGAGGGAAAGGAAAGCTGAGCCCCTGTCTGGGGCAGGGGGAATGAGGAAGCTCAGAACCCCCACCGCAGTCAAGGGGTTCCCCTCACAGGCTGCAGGGTCCTGACTGCTGGTCAGGGCAGGGTCCGGGTGCTGGGCGTGCCTCCTGTCCACAGCAGAGGAGTCCTTCTTGGACACGGCACAGCCTATGGGCAGGGGACGCTCCCCTGGGGGACTGTGCTCTGCCCTACCCGGGCCTGTGGGGCTCAGGCCGAGCTCTCTCCAGCACAGCTACAGACCCTGAGTTCCAGAAGTGACAGCCAGCACCGGACATCCTACCCCAGGCCTCAGAAGGAGGGGGTTAGGCTGGGGTGGGCACAAAGACCTCAGCCCCACCGAGGCTCTGCTCCAGCCAGGAGTTACCCCAGGAAGCAAGTGAGCAAGCAGAGGTCAGTCTCATCCCTCCTCCCCCCTCCCTCCTCCCTGGTGGGCTCACGGGTTTGGGACAGGGAGAGGCAAAGAGGAGGCGGGGAGGAGGCAAGGTGACTGTGCCAGAGGCTGGTCCTTGCACCGGGGCCGCTGACAGATGGTCTCAGGAAACCTGAGTGTCCGTCAGCACCTGCTGTCAGCAGGAGACAATTCTGCTGAGAGCCTTCACCTGCCAGGTGGGCAGGGCCCGTCTGTTCCCTCGTGGACCCTGTGTATCTGGATGCAGCTCCTTGACTTTGAGGAAGGGGGTCAAGGATGGAGAACACCCTTGGGGTGTGGAAGCAGCTCCCCTTCACATCAGGCCCCTCTTGTGGTGGAAAATATCCCCACGGTGGATGCGTCTGGGTGTCAGGGAGCCTGGCAGGGCAGACCCCAGGGGACATCTCTCAGGGCACGTGAGCCAGCCTGGCTCCAGGGCGATGGACAGAAACATGCCCACTTGGGAAACTGAGGCCCTGCAAGGGTAGGCACTCTGGCCAGTAAGGCCGTACATGGGGTGGGAGGGCCTGGTGGACCTTCCCCTGCCCCATGACTCAGTGTGCCCTGGCACAGAGCCCCCCGTCCAGTCCCCACTCCCCAGGGATGGCTGCTGCTTTCTTCTCGGCCCTGGCTCGGTTCACAAACCCTTTTCACTGTGTGCCCAGGCCTGGCCAACAAGGGCTTATTCAGCCCTGGCCTGTGTCCCGCTGCTGGGGAGGGCAGGGCTGGAGTGGGAAGAACGTTTCTGTAAAGTGTAGGTCATGCTTCTCTCAAAGGCCAGGACCAGGCGATTCCCAGAGAAGGACTTGCAGGGAGGCCCGCCTGGGTGACCAGATGGTTGACCTCACACACCGTCAATGACAGGCGAGTCAGACCCAGCGCAAAGTCACTCCAGCCTACCCGGCGGATGGCACCAGTGCCCGGTGGCAGCCAGCCCCTCGCACAGCAAGAAAGAGGCCTCGGCCCGGGGCAGGGGCTGTGCAGACGCTCCTGAGGTGCAGGTGCCTGTCTGTCGTCGGCAGGAGCCCACAGGTAGACAGCATGGGAGCTGTCCACCTGGGAACCAAGCGAGGGGTATGGAGCACCATGGGGCCCCCACAGCAGAGGGCGTGGCCTTGGGGCTCATCCGAGTGTGGACAGTGGGACAGTAAGAGTCAAAATAGTGAGACGTGCATGCAGAACAGAACGGTCCACGAACTCGTTTTATCTAAACATGGCACGAGGGAGTGCATGGGTGCCTGTGTGTGCGAGGGTGTGTATGCAAGGCTGCATGTGCACACAAACACCTCTGTGTTACCACAGGTCACCTCTGCAAAGCGTCTGGGTGGGTGGAACTGCCCACTTTTCCTTCTACATCATTCGGGTTTCCCTGTGAACCTGACTTTGTAACAGTTAATGACCATGCTTCCCGGGACCTGAGGTCAGAAGCACCTTCTGCTGCAGGAGTGTGCCAGGGAGGTGCAGCGTTCTTGCAGTGTCCTGTCTCTGCCAGCCTCAGTTTCTTCGTCCATGGAATGGAGCACAGCCCTGCTCTGTCCAGTGCCCAGCACTCCCCTCAGGAATTACTCCTCATTCAGGGAGCACCCTGAGTAGCCAAGGAATGCCCTTGCTGGGCCCAGTGAGGAGGAGGCAAACTCTAGAGGATATCGACCTAATTTGCAAATGGCCCTGAGCTATCTGATGAAGGACTGGACCTTCATGGGCCATCCAGCCAATGGGTTTGGGGCTCAGAAGCCACACTGAGCAGCCTTAGGAAAAAGCACAGCTCCTGTAGGGGTGGAGAAGGCAGGAGGAGAAGCACCTCAGTTCCAGGCTTGGAAATAAACAGGTGTCTGGACCCACCCCCTCCTCCCCTCCCGCTTCCACCAGCACGCACTGTCCTGGAGCCATCCTGTTTCCACAGCAAGTCCACACACAAAGGCCAGGCAGTCACTCTGGTCCCCTACTTGTGCTGGGGGCAGGTGGCACAGACGAGTCAATGCCACCCTGCCCTCAGGGACTCTCCCTGGGGGGTAAGGCAGTGCCTCCCTGATGCTCCCCTGTGGTGTGCTGGCAAACATCTAACAATCAGCAACACAGGACGGCCCTGGTTCGTAGCAACTGCCAATTCCTGTGGTGTAAACACTGCCGCCACAGCCATCTTCACGCTGCCCATGTGATGTCACCAAATATGGCGCTGGGAGAAGAGAGCACGTGGCTCCCAGGAGCTGAAGAGAGATGGCTCCGCTCCCTACCATCCCTCATGTTGCTTTCTGATTCTCCTATGGGGGGACGGAGAATTTATACCCTCACACACCTAGAGTAATAAGAGATCATTTCATCCCTGACTGTGTTTGGAGCGTCTTCAGCATTTTATTATGAAGCCCGGCACCTCTGCCTGAATTCTATGATTAGCATTGCTCATTTTCTTCACCACAGACCCATTCACCCCCTCCCCATCCCTCCACCCATCCATCAACTCGGCTTATTTTATTGGATGCATTTCACAGGAAGTTGTAGACATCATTATATTTCAATCCAAATATTTCAGAAGCATGTACTAGAGAGTCCAATATCTGTTAACAGTTCTCTTGTTTTAGGTAAAATTTGCAGTGGAATTCACAGATCTTAACAGTCCATGAGATGAGTTCTGACAAGTGAACACACCTGCATCTCCCAAACCCCCACCGGGAATACTGTCAGCCACAATAGAGCCCAGTAAGGAGATTTAGCAAAGGACTAAAAACAGTACTCATTCAGCAATCCCACTGCTGGGCATGTACTCAAAGGAAATGATTACATCAAAAAGACACCTGCACTCGTACATTCCTCACAGCACCATTCACAATAGCAAAGACACAGAATCAACCTAGGGGTTCACCAACAGACAGCTGGAGAAAGAAAATGTGCATATACACGGTGGAGTACTATTCGGCCATGAAAAAGTATAAAATTGTGCCTTTTGCAGGGTCATAGATGGAATGGGAGGACATAGTGTTGAGTCAATTCAGAAACAGAAGGACAAATAGCACATGTTCTCACTTACAAGAGGGAGCTAAATGATGTGTGCACATGGACACAGAGCGGGGAATACTCACCCATGGAGACTCGGGGTGGAGTGGGGCAAGGGATGAGGAAGTTCTTGGTGGGTACAATGTACACTCTCTGGTGATGTCTTCACTAACAGCCCCGACTGCACCACTATACAATGTTTCCATCTAACAAAACTGCACTTGTAAAATAGGCCAGGCACAGGTGGCTCACACCTACAATCCCAACACTTCAAGAAGCCAAGGCAGGAAGATTACTTGAGCCTAGACATTCAAGACCAGCCTGGGCAACATAGTGAGACCTCAACTCTACAAAAAAATTAAAAATTAGCCACATGTGGTGGCACATGCCTGTAGTCCCAGGTACTCAGGAAGCTGAGATGGGAGGATGGCTTGAGCATGGGAAGTTGAGGCTGTCATGAGCTATGATCGCACCACTGCACTCCAGCCCGGGTGACAGAGCAAGACCCTGTCTCAAAAATAAATTAATTAATTTAATTAAATAATAATAATGATACAACCACTTTAAAAAGTCAAAAAAAAAAGATAATATTGTCATCAACCTAGACATGGTCCTATACGGTAGCTACTTATGTTTACATTTAAATTCATTAAAATTAAATAAAATTTAAAAGTCGGCTCCTCAATTACACAGGACATACTTCCTCAATTGCACACTTCAAGGGCTCGGCAGCCATGTGACCAGTGACCATTGCATGGTGCTCACAGACACAAAAATTCCCACCATCACATGTGACCAGTGACTGCCACGTGGCACACACAGACATGGATATTCCCACCATATGTGGCCAGCAACCGCTGCATGGTGCACACAGACACGGACATTGCCACCACCACAGACACTCCCACTGAACATGCTGCCCTCGGAAGTTCCTGCAGACCACATTTGGTGTTTAAAACTGGGCTTTCTTCCTCCATGTTGCACAAAGCCTTTTTAAAAGGCTCAGTGGTGCGAGGAGCTCCCTGCACCGGGTGACTTCCCCGTGGGCTGTGGGTAGAGGTGGACCTGAGGAGGAACTCGTGGGTCCTAGGGGAGGACTGTTCCCATACTCGCTGGCGAGGGGCACAGTGCCTGCAGGCTCTCCAAGACACCTCACACGAGGGACACTTGGTTCATCCACTGACAACACGGGTGCTGGGACCAGGGCGTTGACAGCCAGTCACCCATGTAAGGACCCCTCCATGGGCATCGCAATACTTCCCAGCGGCTTCCCGACACCATCGTGCATTTTTCATGCAAGGCAGATGGTTTTCTACATTAGGCTTCCTATATGGACCCAGTCCTGACACAGCAGCACAGGATCTCTGCAGTATTTCAACCGCATATAAATAAATCACAGGGTGAGGATTGCAAGCAGTTGGTTATGCGTTCCAGGCAGCCCAGGGGAGTGGCATTCTCCCCGGGAGGCTGCTGCCCCTGGAGTGCCAGTGTCTGCACTCCCTCACACACACCTGTGTGGCCTCAGCCATGCTGCCCGACTCCTCTGAGCACCCGGATCACGGGAGGAGGAAAGAGGTAGCCCTTGCCTTTGGCTCCCATCACCCCTGGGGCAGAGTCCAAATTCCTCAACAAAACCCACCGAAGCCTGCACAACCTGGGTCTGCTGAGCCTGGGACCTCCCCTTCCTGCACCCCTCATCTGGACTCCTCGGAGGCTCCCAGATAGTAAGAGGTCACTCTTCTCTCCTCTAGCCTTCACCGGCTGTGTTTCCACTTAGAACACGCCTGCACAGGCCTGCACCATCGCCAGCAGGGCCTGGAACTTTATGGAAGCAAGGCATACATGTGCAAGCATTTAAACACAGCCGACGTGGCCAATGCCCTAACACAGGCAGGGCTCAGTCGAGACCCATGCACTGCATGTCCTGACATTTAAATACCACCGCCCCGACTGGTACCCCATGGAACGCACAGAGTAGGTTCCGTGCTCCCTCCTTGACAGACTTCACAGCCTCTTGGATGTCCAGACTCAAGGTTAGAAATCTCCCCTTCCTGATGCAACTGGCCACGCTCCCTGCCTCCCTCCATCGCCTGTGGCTTCACTCTCAGGGGAAGTGGGCTTCGGACTCTCGCCGGACCTGCACTCCAAGTGGCCACCCTGGGTCTGCATCCTGCACAAAGTGCCCTTGGCTGCCCCACACACCCGGCACAGCACCCCAGGCAGAGGAATTAGAAGAGGAAGACACAAGTGCTCGTGAGATCTTTGGACCAGGAACTGCAGGAACCCCAGGGCTCAGGGTACTCAGGATGTGGTCACGCAGGCAGCTCAGGCCTCAGCTGGGCTGGAGGGAAACACAGAACCCCTCTCACCAGGGGCTAAGGGTGGTGCTGTCCTCACTGGGGCCTTCACACTCAGCCCGAGATCTCGGTCTTGTTGGGGTCTGGTGTGAAGTGGAGCCGTCCCACAGGTGGTGTGCGGAGCCAGCTGATAAGAGCTGAGCCTTCGTGTCCTGGAATTGGATGAGCTGGCCGTTAGACACAGTACTATTAAAATTAAATCAGCCAGGCATGGGGGCTCATGCTGTAATCCCAGCATGCCGGGAGTCCAAGGAGGGAGGATCGCTTGAGGACAGGAATGAGAGACCAGCCTGGGCAACACAGCAAGACCTCATCTCTACAAATAAAAAAATAAATAAATTAGCTGGACTGGACGTAGTGACATGTACCTGCAGTTCCAGCTCCTTGGGAGGCTGAGACGGGAGGATCACTTGAGCCTAGGAGGTTGAGGCTGCAGTGAGCTATGGTTGCACCATTGCACTCCAGCCTGAGTGAGGAGCAAAACCCTGTCTCAAAAACAAATCATAAGGGCTGGGCGCAGTGGCTCAGGCCTGTAATGCCAGCACTTTTGGAGGCCAAGGAGGGTAGATCACGAGGTCAGGAGTTCAAGACCAGTCTGGCCAGAATGGTGAAACCCTGTTTCTACTAAAAATAAAAAAATAGCCAGATATGGCTAATACAAAAATTATCCCAGCTACTTGGGAGGCTGAGGCGGGAGAATCGCTGGAAGCTGGGAGGTGGAGGCTGCAGTGAGCCGAGATTGTGCCCCTGCACTCTAGCCTGGCTGGGGGACAGAGCAAGACTCCATCTCAAAAAAAACAAGCAAACAAACAAAATCAGAAGAACTTACAAATAAAGATGTCATTAAAAACAAAAGCGCTGAACACAGCACTTGTCACTTCCTCTGATGTTGCGGCCCTGTGCGCTCCTTCAGGTTCCTGAGGTTGGTCGTGTGTCGTGTCTGTCTGGGGAGAATTTGGCTGGGGGAGGGGTCACGTGGGTGCCACCTCAGGACTCCCACCCCTGCCTGCAATATGTCCCCTTGGTAGCTCGAAGCCAGTCCCAGTGGGAGCATTTTCGCCACAGGTATTAGCAGACCCTCCCCATCTGGGCTCTTTCTTCCTTGGACCCAGTGGTCACGGTCGCCAGCCCACCCCGAGCCATGCAGGCCCTGGCAATGTCAGGCTGAGCTCATCACCCCACCACTGTTACAGGCCACCCTCCATGGAGACAGAGATGCTCCCCTGATGAGGAACACACGGCCTCACTGAAAAGCACTGCTTGGGTGGAGGAAATACTCGCTCTTAGGAAACCCACTCAGCCAGCAGTGGGAAAAAGTTGAGCTTCTTTTCTGTAGGATTTTTTTTTTTTTTTTGAGATGGAATCTCACTCCGTTGCCCAGGCTGGAGTGCAGTGGTGCAGTCTCCTCTCACTGCAACCTCTGCCTCCCAGGTTCAAGCGATTCTCCTGCCTCAGCCTCCCGAATAAATGGGATTACAGGCACACACCACACCAGGCTAATTTTTGTATTTGTAGTAGAAACGGGGTTTCACCATGTTGGTCAGGTAGGTCTTGAACTCCTGACTTTGTGATCCGCCTGCCTTGGCCTTCCAAAGTGCTGGAGTTATGTTTTCTTTTTAAAGTTTTTATCTGAAAGCAAAGAAGAGGCTGGACACGGGCTGTCCGAGGGCCTCAGCTTGCCTGGGTCCTGGCAGCCTCTGGGCTTTGTACCTCTGACCCTCTGCTCCCTGCAGCCACCCACCTTGGACCAAGAAGGCCACAGTCAGCAAATGCCCCAAGCAAAGGAAATGGAGGTGGGGCCGGGCAGCTGCTCTGAGGTTGGGAGAGGCCTTGCGGCCACAATGGATGTTCCCCTCCAGCCTGAAGCTGGCCCGAGAGTGTTGCTGAGAAGGCCAACCCCATGGCTGGGGGTGTGGGGGGCAAGGGCTGGGACAAAGGAGCAGCTGGGCTGGACAGACTTGGCCCTGTCCCCGGCAGCTTCCAGACACGTCTCTGGCCCTGAGCTTGAGTGCCCTGTGGCCTTCCAGGGAGGCCGGCGCCCGCTCCCCTAGACTGGGCAGCCTCATCTGGTCCCGTGGTCCTGGGGAAAGAAAGGCCTGGGCCCGGGACCCAGAGAGAGCTTCGGAATTGAAAAGGGATTCGGGCTCCCGGGAGCAGGCATGGGGGAGAGGCGGGAGGTGGGGGCTGTGGCCAGCACTCAGTGGGCTGGGAGACGGGGGCTAGGACTAGGGTTCTGGAGCTGGCAGACTGGGGGCTCAGGGCTGGAAGACGGACAGCGGGGCCAGCGTCAGCTTGAGAGCAAGGCCCTGCCGTCCTGGGGCTGAGCCACTGTGAGCCCTCAGGCCATGTGTCTGAGAAGCTGAAGGTAGGGGTGTCAGAGGGATGGGGACACTGGGCTGGGCCTGCATCAGGAGGCTGGCTGGGGCAGCCGTCATAGGCAGGTGTGTGTGGGTGGCGGCACGGCTCAGCCTTGGGGCATAGGAGGCCACACATGAGCCGTGATGTGCACGGGCTCAGGCACCCAGACCAAGCTGCCTGGGAGCTGGGTCCTCCAAGACAGTCAGGAAGGCACAAGATCATCTTCCTGCATCTCCTACAGCTCCTCCCACCGGAGGTGGGAGCCAGGCTCTCCCCAGGGAGTTCCTGTGTCCAGAAAGCATCATTCATTCTGTAGGGCAGGGGCCGAGCACAGACTGCTGGGCTTGCAATGGGAGTGAGCGCCAGTGCCTCCACAGCCTGCAGGGTAGCCATCACCCTTCAGGGACTCCGTGAACAAGTTTCCTCGGACATGATGAGCTCCACGTCACGGGAGATAAGCAAGAGAAGTACTCAGCCCTCTGTGTTGTTTGCTGACCAAACTTCAATCTTCCCTTCTAGCTAAGACTCTGATTTTCCTTTGGGAAAGTCCTTAATCTCAGTCAAAGTGGTTGGGGGCTCCCTGACCCCTGGGCTCCCAGTGGGTCCTCAACCCAAGGTGGGCCCAGACCCTGGTGATTGTCCCAGCATTCAGCAGGGACCGAGGCCAAGTCACTCAGACTCTGGGGCTGGGATGCTCAGGAAGAGGCTCTTCCCCACTGAGCAGGACCACCTGGGCAAGTGTGGGGAACCTGCCTGGGAACGGAGCCCAAGTGGAGAAAAGCAGAGCCACACCATGATCGTGCTGTAGGAGCACCTGAATGCAGCCACACCTAAAGCCCACCACCCTGCACTTTCTGGGAAGAGCCAGTAAATACCCACCTTGGCCTCAATCAGTATGAGCAAGGTTTCCATCACTCAGAATGGAAGAGTCCTTGCTAATGCCTCTCTGCCAGGATGCAGCCCAGTCTGTCTGTGGCTCTGTGGGCTTCCTGAGTGTCTCTGCAGCTGTGCCTGAGCTCAGTCTCCTGTGGTTGTCATTTCTTCCTGCCACCGTGCTCCCCTCATCTTGTATTGTGGGGTGAAGACTCCTCTCTCCCCTCACAGAATCTTCGGGACCTCTGGAGCCCCTCCCAAGACTGCAGAGCCCCCACTCTGCTTCCAAAGACACAAACCCAAGTAGCCACACGATGAACACAGAGGAAGAGTCTCTAGGGGCAGAGCCTGCTGCCCCACAGAAGCCTGCTCTTCTCCAGCCCTGCCTTGCCAGCACAGGGGGAGGCAGGACATGGGGAGGGGACCCCACTCAGACCCCACGTCAGACCCCCCACTCCCCAATCCCTGTCATTTCCGGCTATGTGACACCAGGCAAACTACGTAACCACTTGAAGCCTTGAAGGTTAAAAATGGAACTAATCACTCCAGCCACCTCCTCCAGGAAGTGTGGAGAACACGCACACCCAGGCCACCGGCCACGGCTGCCCTCCTCCCAGGGCAGGTTCCCAGGGGCTCCTTGGGCCGGGATGGGGCTTAGCTCCATCCCAGGTCTCAGCCTGGCTCCTGCAGTGCTGGGCAGTCACCTGGCAACCGCTATCCTTGTCACTGACTCCATAAAACTCAAGAAAAGCCGGGCGGGACCCCCACACACAGCACCTCACAGTTACTCAGGTGCTGCTGCGTCCAGCTCAGGAAATGACGGTGAAGGAGGAAGCAAGGAAGAAAAGGGACCAGATGCAGTGGCTCACGCCTGTAATGCCAGCACTTTGGGAGGCTGAAGCAGGAGGATCGCTTGAGTCCAGAAGTTCAAGACCAGCCTCAGCAACACAGGGAAACCCCATATCTACAAAAAATAAAAGAATTAGATGGGCGTGATGGCATGACCCTGTAGTACCAGCTACTCGGGAGACTGTGGCAGGAGGATCCCTTGAGCTGGGGAGGTCGAGGCTGTAGTGAGCTGTAATCTCGACGCTGCACTCCAGCCTGAGAGACAGAGCAAGATCCTGTCTCAAAAAAAACCTTTTTAAAATTTTAATTTTCAAAAAAAAAACCTTTTTAAAATTTCAATTTTCAAAAAAAACCTTTTTAAAATTTCAATTTTCAAAAGAAAGGAAGGGGCTGGGATGGGTGCAGGGGGGAAAAAGGGGGCCCCGGCAAGGGTGACAGGATGTGGGTGCCTGCTTGGAGCCAGTCCACCTGGAGGACCCCAGTGCCCTCACTACAGCGAAACATTAGAGGCTCCTTTCTCCTGGGTCGCCCAGTCAGAAACCATCCACGTGGGTGACAGAAGGCCCGCCCGGGTCAGCCGAAGGTCAGCAGGAGCTGAAGTTTTTACTTCTTCTTGGTGGGTTTCTTGGCATCCTTGGGGAGTTGCAAGGAACCCAGAGGGGGTGGCCCCTCTACAAGATGCCATGAGCACATCAGGTGTGGCGTCCCAAATCTGAGCACGGCCTTGGTAGTTCTAGGCAAATCGGTGCCCCATTTCCCAGATGGACAATTTGAGGGGCACTTCAGCTCTGCTGCGCCTGGTGGGCACAGGAACTCAGCCACAGTCAGCCCCCTCCAAGCGCTGCTTCCCTCTGCCTGCCCAGGAACCTGGCTCAGAGCCAGCAGCTGCGGCCTCCGCCCCCCACCAACCCGAATCTCCCCCATCCCCCAACCCCCTCTCCCTGCACCTGCCTCCCCAGGGGTTTGTGCTGAGTGACACCTGCAGGTGAGGCAGCAGCTCCCAGACCAGCCTGCGCTGATGGTTGCAGAACAGGCTGCCCTCGCTCAGCGGAACCTCTGGGGTGGCTCAGTCCCTCCCTTCACAGGAGGCACCCAGCTCCCCGTTTCCAGGAGTCTAACCAACTGGAAGAACGACCCCCGGAGAGCAGAGCGGCCACCCTCACCAGGGTGCGCAGGCCCTGACTCCAAGTCTCAAGTCACTGGGTCACATATTTTCCAAATGACAGCTGCTGCCCATGCAGGCCAGCACAGGTAGGAGAGCCGGGCCCTGCGCTGGGCCTGGAGAGGCCCCCTAGATGCCCTGGGACCACCCTGGCCTGCACATTTTCCCCAGCCCAGGTGGCCAAGGCATGGAGTACAGAGAATGTCCAAGTTCATTCAACAAACTTCAGCAGCCTAGCCTGCGACAGCTCCGTGGTACAGGAGGGAAGGTGGACAGCAACTTTCCCCACTTACCTGTAAAACGGGCCGGTGGATCTTACCGGCAGGGTCTGGCATGACACCCTCTGACACCCACAGCCCAGCCCTGGTACCAGCTGCCGAGGGACTCTCTCCCCAGCCTCATACGCAGGACCCTTCATCCCCAGAGGCCCCCACGGCTGTTTGCTGGAGGGGGCAGGGGCAGGGGCAGGGGTGACTTCCTCACCCTTCAAACATGAACATCTGTACAATTCTCTGCTCTTGAAGCTCTGGGCGCCCAGCAGGTCTTGACCAGCCCATGAGCAGCCCCTGCAGCCCCATCCAGCCTCCCACACAGAGAACCTCAGACCCAGTGACCCATCTCAGGAGCCCCCACATGGCCCCAGTGCTCAGTGTCACCCCGTTGTCTTCTTATTTAAATAGCTTTCCAAATCACTCCTCCCCAAGGAAGCACACTCCTCACTCAGTGCATGAATTAGGGGGCCAATCTTCTGAATAGGAAACTGGATGTTGGGTTTAGTGTGGAGACATCTCAGCCAGGCTTTGGGTCTAAGAAAACTATTTTCAAGTGTCCTGTACCCCTGGCCGGCCACCCTCTACCCAGGCACTTCCCTGGGACAAGAAGGCCCACTTCCTGGGATGGCAGGAATCAAATGTGGTGACCCCCTCAAGGCTCAGCCAGGGTTCACCCACCAAACGTCATCTGCCACCGTTATGCTCCTTATGCTTATGACTGGATCTTTATCAGCCAAGCCTGCTGTCCCCTTCGAGTCTGGGGTTTGCTGGCTGATGACCGGCAGGGCCTAGATGGAGAGGAGCAGCCGTTCAGAGTCAGCGTTGACAGAAAATTTAACACGGCTGCTTGAGGAATCAGAAGCTGCCCTTGCGAACTCCGCTGTGCACCCTGCAGGTTCTGGAGAGATGGGCCGGGTCGTCCCCCACCTTCCAGAAGGAAACCTGGGGCAAGGGACCTGCTGAAGAGAGCCAGGAAAGAATGTCAGCCCATGACTTAGGCCAGGAGAGAGGCAGAATTTTGCAATGTGTGCCCGGTGCAGGGCGAGTGGCCCCGGGGCGCACGAAGGTCCTGGCTGCTCATTAGTTGATTTAAAGCTCAGCTGCTGATCTCCGGTGACGGGTTATTTGTGTAACCTGCAGTTTTCTATGCACATAGTAATTTCCACCTCCCTCCTTGTCAAACAGAAGACACGTTTTCACCCTGAGTCAGGAGCAGGAGAAGCTGTCTCTACGAAAGTGACTTCACAAAGGGGCTTGACTGACAGGCGGGCTCAGGGAGAGCTGGGATAATGTCCGGTTATCAAAGCAGACGCAGGTGGGCAGGCGAGAATGGGCATGTTCCCCAGCTCAGAAAGGCCCTCGGGACTCACAGGAGGTCCCAGAGCAGGAACTAACAGGCACGGCGATCCTTGGCCCCGTGAATTTCCCTTTAAACACTGTCTAAGCCATCACAAAGTTTGATTACAGTTTAGCTGAGATGGAAAATGAGAGGAAGGAACTATAATATTCAGCGATGACAATCACCTTCCTCTTTGGACAGTTGCATTTCACTCCTCTGATTATGCCCGTTCACGTGGATCCTGACTACCGCCCTAACCTCATGCTTGGCGGTTCATAAACAAGATTGCCTGCACGCAGTGAAAACCATGACTCTGGGGGCCAGATGGGCCTGATCTTGCTAGCTCCTGGGCCCAAAGAGCTGAATTCTCTGACACTCTGTGTCCTTGCCTATAAAAGGCGGAAGAGCGAAACCTACTTGGAAGACTGTGTGACTCCAGTGAGAATTCAGCTGTGCACACACAAAGGGGCATGGGTGAGGGAGTGTCTGGCATGGACACAGCAGGGCGTGGAACAGCAACCCTACACCGTTGGCTCAGAGGCGGCCGCACAGAGGAGCTGTCTCAGCTCAGAGCCCGGCCTGGCCCCTCCACCCGGCCCTCTGGGAGAGCCACCCGACTTGCTCCTCTGAACCAAATTCCTACATCTGGGATCTCGAGGGGAAGGGGCCTGTGGGGTTGCTGGGAGGCCGGGCAGTCAACCTTGAACAATGAGATGGCTTAGTTTCCCTCTTACCAAATGGACCAAGTTACCTCTGAGGCCGTGGGAGGTGGATGAGTCAGTGTTTGTGAAACATTCTGCAGCACAGACGAAAGGGCTCCAGGAGGGGCTTCCCATTGGAGGGGGTCACAGGGAGCTCGGCTCATGCCCCCCAGAATGAGAGCCAAGGGGCAGAGGCAGCGGGAGGCCTGGACCCAGAACTCGCCACAGCCAAGTCCCCTAAGCCACCTGTTCCCGGCACAGGCATCCCAGGGCCACGGCTGCAGGGGCTATCTCTGCTGGTCACGTCCGGAGTGTGAGGCCCTAGAGGCCCCTGTGCACATCCATGCGGTGATGTCACCCCCGGCAGCTGAGGTCGGCCAGAGAGAAATAAGGCAGGAGGCGGCAGCACCAAGCGTAGGGCCGGGCTTGGCCCCCAACCACATCACCTCCTGCGCTTGGGCAGCTTTTCCCACCTGCCCAGATCTCAGCACTCTCCTTGGTCTGCAGGAGCCTGCTGCCATGCAAGGCTCTATAATCTGAGGGCGTGGACGCCTTTTTCCGCCACCATGGCCTGCTCCAGTCTGGGCCGTGCCTCAGAGTGGATGAGGGAGACCCCTAGCCCCTGGAAGTCCTGACTTGCCCAGACCATGTGGCCCAGTGGACACTACAGAACCAGAGGCCAGATCCACCCCTGTGCCCACCTCCAGGCCTCAGGCAGCCTAGGGCCCATGGACCGAGGGCCCCACACTGTCCCTCATGGCGACCCCTCCCCACGGCCCCAGCCTGCTCCATCTAGGCCTCCCATCTCTATCTCCAGCCCAGGGGTCTCTGCTTCTCTCTGACCTGGGGCCTCCACTGCAACCACTTGGAGCCAGAGCCAGGCCCAGCAAAGGTCCAAAGATTCTCATGGAAGGTGGAGAGCTTCGCAGACCACAGCGGCCCCACCACCACATCCACGGAGCACCTGGGGTGCCTCCCGGTGAGACCAGCCACAGGTAGGAGCGAGTCAGCGCTGAGTCATGTGCAATTTTTTTTTTTTCCGAGACAGAGTCTTGCTCTGCAGCCCAGGCTGGAGTGCAGTGGAATGATTTCAGCTCACTGTAGCCTCCGCCTCCTGGGTTCAAGCAATTCTCCTGCCTCACCCTCCCGAGCAGCTGGGACTACAAGCACATGCCACCACACTTGGCTAGCTTTTGTATTTTTAGTAGAGACCAGGTTTCACCATGTTGGCCAGGCTGGTCTAGAACTCCTGACCTTGTGATCCACCTACCTTGGCCTCCCAAAGTGCTGGGATTACAGGCATGAGCCACCATACCAGTCTCATGAGCACTTCCTACATTGACTGCACGTTGCAATGACAATGTTTGGGTAATTGAGTTAAAACATAGGATCAAAACTAAATATTACTTTTTCTTACACATTTCCAGGCAGCACAGTCAGATTTAAAACCATGCATGAGGCCGCTGGGCAGCTCTGACCTGGAATAACTGCCTCGTTTACCACTGAAAATGGGAGGGCTAAGGAGGAACGTGCCGGCCCTGCAGGGGCTGAATGAGTGAGAGGAGGGTGATGAGCTACCTATCATGAGAATCAAATTCCGGAGGCAGGTGACCTCTGGGGCAGGCTGCAAGGACATGGGGGTGGGGAGTGGCCACCTTCTTCTTTGGGGTTTTTCTTTAAACCGCACTGCCCAGCCCAGCCGTTTCCAGGAGGCCTTGCCGCGGGCGTACACTGAAGCTGGTGGTGGCGGCCGCCTGGCTATTGGCAGATTCAGCTGAGCTGGGTGCCTTTTCTTTCTCAGCAGGACCTGGGGTGAGGAAAGAGGCACGCCAGTCGCTCACCAAATAACCACAGAAACGCCAGATTCAGAGGAGGCATCCACCTGCCCAGGCGCTGCCTCCAGAACTTCCTTCTCAGTCCAGGGACTGTGTCCAGCTTCTCCGGGGCCCAAGTGAAGCAGGCTCACCCCTCACCCAGCAGTGACCCAGGGCCCCGGCTTATCCATCACTGTCAGGGGCTGAGAGCAGCTCTGTTCTGAAAGCCCAGCCGCTGCCGCCACACACAGGAAGGAACGGGGGTCCACGTGCCACGACCACTGGCAGAGGCCTGGGTCAGATTGGAAGGTACTTTGCGAGACAGACACTGGCCGGCCTGCTCCAGCTAGAGCCCAGCTCCTGAGAATCACACAGCCAGACAGAGGCTTGCAGAGAAGGGCGGTGGGGGTCCTCCTCTCTGTCCAGCCCCAGCTGCACAGAAGTAAAGCCGGCCCCACAGTGACTGAGTCCAGAGCCCAGACCTGAGCACCCACCAAGGGCCAAGACAAGTCAGCGTGTGGGGCGGCCACCGCTCCCACGGCCTCACTTCCAGGTTCCCTCTGTGTCCCCACAGCCCGTGCTGACCAGGGCAGCAGGAGGGCCTGGCAGGTGCTCCTAGACCTCGCTTCTCTGCGTGTTCCCTCTGCCCTCCCTCCCTGGTCCTGCGGGCTGTCGGCCTCAGGGTCCAGTTCACCTTAGGTGGCAGACCGGGGGCCGTGCCTCACCTGCCTTCACTGGGTCATGTTGACTCGTTCGTCTATGAGACCATCTGAGCTTGAGGCTTGGAAACCCTGCTCTGCCGAGCCTAGCTTGGGGCCGTGGATGCAAAGACGGCTGGGCTTAGAGACCAGGAGAGGCTAACACTGAGCTCCACTCTGCAGGTGACTCCCAGGTCATCTGGAGAGCCCCAAAGCTGTGAGGCTGAGGGAGGCCCCCCTCCCTGGAGGGGCCCAGGCAGCCCTTGTGTCAGAGCCAGGGACTGGTCCCTGACCCCAACAGCTCCCTCTCCCTCCACACCTTCCACAGACTCCTCTCCTTCAGGGCTGTCTTAACTTGGGGTTACCCGGAAATAGGTTTATGGGGAGCCATCCCAGGGAACTTTCGCAGGAATGAGGGCTGAGGTGGGGAAGAGCTGCTGTCCCCACCATGGGGGACTGCTCCGAGGAGGGGGCCGGCACAGGACCCTCAGAGTCGTCCCACCCAAGGGTCGAGAGAGCTGGGTCAGAGGCCACAGGCTGCTCTAGGGCCACTAGATCTCCAGAAGAGCCCTGGGCCACAGTTTGCAAATGCCAACGACTGGAGGTCGTCCGGGGCTTATACCACAGCAGCCAGCAGACGACAACAGGCTGAGCACAGAGACGGGCACTTCCCCGAGTCCACCCGGCCGGGCCACGGTGCCCAGTGTGCAGTCAAGCCCCGGTCCAGGCGTCACTGTGGGTGTGCTGCAGATGTGATTGACACGCAAGTGCCGCAGATCACCCTCTGAGATGTGAGTAGGCCTCAGTTGCTGTTGAGAATGAACACTGAGGCTTGCTGGAGAAGGGCCACCTCCCCAAGACCACATTGTAAAATCCTGCCCAGGCTTCCAGCCTGCTCCCCGACAGGCTTGCCCTGCAGATTTCAGAGTCATCAGCCCGTACCGTGATGTGGGCCAGCTCCTTAATCCATCTCCCTGTGTCTGCGTCTCTGTCTCTGTCCCTCTGAAGGGCACTGGCTAATACGGGACCCTCTGTGTCTGCCTCAGGGCCAGACTTCAGCCCCGAGAGCCCCCGGCAGCTCAGCTTCTTCCTCACAGCTCTGCCCTGCACGAGGACACTTTCGGACCATGGTGCCCTCTGTGTTATGGATTTACAGGGCTGTGCCGTGGGCCTGGACCTAAGGGATCAGGAGCAACATCTGGACTTCCAGCCACCCTCAAGGTGCATAGGCAAGTATGTGTGTGCTCAGGATGATTTATGATAAGGGAGCTTGGGGAAAACTCCTTGCAAACAAACCTCTGAGATCCTACAGACCTCAGGGGGATGCCAGCAATGATCTGAGCCCACTTCTCAGTCCACGGATGGAGAAACGGAGTCCCAAAGAAGGCTTTGGCCTCTAGGTATGCCCTTGATTTCTGACCCTTAACAGAAGCTGAGGGGTATGAACATTTAATGTGCATCGTGAGAGCTGTTTCCACCCCCTAAAATGTACAGGACAGGGGCCCATGTTACCAAGGCAAGGTGACCATCCTGGGAACTCCTGCCAGACAGGCTGGAATTTGGTTATACTGAGAGTGTCCTCTGCACACTCCAAAGGCAACTGTCTCAGGGACAGTGGTCATGCAGGGATAACCCTCATTTGGGCCAATTGGGTATTCTCTCTGGGTCCCCGTGTCCCCAAGCCCCAGGAGCGGGCTGGAGCCCTGGGTGTTGGCCGTGATCACTGCAGAAGGGAAGGTGAAGAAGAGGCAGAGGTCAGAATGTCCCTTCTTGCTGGTCCAGGGCCCAGCTCACACACCGGGCCTTGTTCTGTGCCCTGAGAGTACTGTTGCTCCTACCAAGGCCAAGCCCTCCCTGCCCTGGGCAGTGGCCCCAGACTCAGGATACCAGAGAGATTCCAGCGTGGAGAATCGCACAGAGACCATAGGGGTCAAGGTGCCCTTCGTACAGTGGAGAGACAAAAGAGACTTGTCCAAAGTCACCTGGGGCCCCAGTATCTCAGAACATCCATCCATGGCTCCTCCTGGGGCCCCAATATCCCAGAACATCCACTCATGGCTCCTCCTGGGGCCCCAGTATCCCAGAACATCCACCCATGGCCCCTCCTGGGTCCCCAATATCCCAGAACATCCATCCATGGCTCTTCCTGGGGCCCCAGTATCCCAGAACGCCCATCCTGGCCCCTGCCAGCCCTCCTTTTTAATTCTCCTACTCCTGAGCGGTAACAGGAGATGGGGCCCACATTGTCATGGAGTTTGGAAAGTATTTAGGGTACTGCAGCTGTCGTAACAAAAATCACAAGCTGAGGGTCTTAGACAACACGCGTTTATTTCTCACGGCGCTGAAGCCTGGACATCTAGGATCAAGGAGCAGCACAGCTGGTTTCTCCGAGGCCTCTCTCCTCAACTTCTGGATGGCAGCCGTCCCCCAGATCTTCACACGGCCTTTCCTCTGTGTGTGCAGAGACAGTGAGCATCCCTGGTTTCTCTTCCTCCTCCCATAAGAACCCTGGTCCTACAGGATGAGGATTAAGACACCACCCTTATGGGATCATTCAATCTGAGTACCTCCTTTAAGGCCTTGTCTCCAAATGTAGTCACATGGGGTTACGGCTTCCACCTATAAACTTGGAGGATGCTATTCCATTCATAACAGAATCAAATGCTAGAGTGGAACTATTCTATTTAAATGCTCCGGTGTATCCAGCCCGCAGCACATAACAAGGTGGGAAGAGCCGGAGAAGACCTGGCTGGCCCTGGGAGACACGTCTATCTCACTGCTGGTTCATAAACACATGGGCACCTGGGAAACTAAAGCGTGGTCCGTGTGACATGGGTGCCTACCACCAGGATGGGGCTGGTTTATAAACAATGGGCACCTGGGAAGCCAGAGCATGGTCCGTGTGACATGGGCATCCACCAGCAGGATGGGCTGGTTCATAAACATGTGGGCACCTGGGAAGCTGGAACGTGGCCATGTGACGTGGGCACCCAACACCAGGAAAGGCTAATTCATAAATACATGGACACCTGGGAAGCCGGAGCATGGTCCATGTGACATGGGCGCCCACCACCAGGATGGGGCTGGTTGTGTCACCATCAGGAGAGGAAGCCATCACGTCCCACACTGCCAAGGGGGAAGAAAGGAGGAAGAAGATGAGAAAATGACGGTGATGCTACTGCTCCCACCCTTGTCACTTCATTTGACCCTCACAGTGATCTATGCTAAGCCCTCATTGGCCAACTTTTAAAGAAAGGGTCATTGGTTTGCCTCAAGTCATGCTGACTTGCTTAAGGTGGGGTTGATTTGCACCCGGGGCCGTCAGACTCCAGTCCAATGCTCCCTCCACCCCCTACCGTCACCACACCCATACACAGCCAGCTGTGCAGAGGAGGGGAAGCTCTTCTCGGAGCTGGCCGGTCAGCAAGAGGCCCCTGGCTGCCAATGCTGGCTGTTCCTGTGGCTGTTACTTGAGCCCTGGTTATTTTTCATCCATTAAGTAATTCCAGTGGAGGCCAGAAAGAAATTGAGACCCACCTCGGCCAGGGCCAGCAAGGCTGCCGAGATAAAAGGTCACATTGAGGGTGGCTGTCCGGCCTCCTGTTGTTCCAACCCAGCTTCTGAATGAAAGCAAGACTCCAGGAAATGCACAGGTGTCCAGCCACCACCCAATACTTGAGGCAGCTCCCTGCTAAGAAACTGCAGCAGGGAGGCTGACTGCCTGGGTTCAGACCCCAGCTGGCCTCTCCCCAGAGTGTGGGTTCCTCTCTCAGCTCTTCTGTCTGCAAAGTGGAATCTCCCTTACAGGAATTCAGGTGAGCCCATCACTATGTGAGGAGCACAAAGTGTACTCAGCACACAGCAGGTGCTCAATAAGTGTGGCTCCCAGGCCGTTGCCTGCCACAGGCTCGAGGACTCTGTGGAACAATGCCTAGCACTCAGAAATGCCCCCACAGGGCCCCCAACCCTGGGGGCAAAAGACTTTGTGAATCCCTCTGGTTTCTGTACTTTGATTTCCCCATGCCTCAACGCACTGGTGTATCAGCCTTAGAGGGTGGAGCTATGTCTTATCACTGCATTCCCTCACCTAGAGCCACATCTGACTCAGAGGAGATAACAATAGCTAATAGATGGATGAATGGCAGATAAAGGATGAATGGAGGATGGATGGATGGATTGATGGATGGATGGATGCATAGAGAATGGAGGATGAATGGTGGTGGTTGGATGGGTGGTGAATGGAAGGTGAATGGTGGATGAATGGATGAGAATGGAGGATGGATGGTGGATGGAGGATGAATGGTGGATGGATGGTGGATGGATGAAGAA
The DNA here is from genome assembly GCA_004027715.1 of Plecturocebus donacophilus. Classification (NCBI taxonomy): domain Eukaryota; kingdom Metazoa; phylum Chordata; class Mammalia; order Primates; family Pitheciidae; genus Plecturocebus; species Plecturocebus donacophilus. The sequence continues at coordinate 3,855 of PVKP010028884.1, read as the reverse complement.
TGGAGTAAGGATGGTGGATTGAGGATGGATGGACGGATGGATGGATGGGTGGTGGATTGAGGATGAAGGATGGATGGATGGATGGAAGATGAATGATGGATGGATGGAGAATGGAGTAAGGATGGTGAATTGAGGATGGATGTATGGATGGATGGGTGGGTGGTAGATTGAGGATGAGGGATAGATGATGGATGGATGGACAGATGGTGGATGGGGGATGAATGTGGATGGATGGTGGATGGATAAAGAATGGAGTAAGGACGGTGGATTGAGGATGGATGGACGGATGGATGGATGGTGGATTGAGGATGAAGCATAGATGATGGATGGATGAATGATGGATAGATGGTGGATGGATGAAGAATGGAGTAAGGATGGTGGATTGAGGATGGATGGGTAGGTGGTGGATTGAGGATGAAGGATAGACGAGGATGGATGGATGGTGGATTGAGGATGAAGGATGGATGGATGGATGATAGATGGTGGAAGAATGGATGGTGGATGGAAGATAGGGGATGGATGAATGAGTGGGTGGATAGACGAATGGGGGTTGAATGGATGGATGGATGGATGGGAAGGTGCGTGGGTGAATAGATGAGTGGATGGGTGGGTGGGTGGATGGTGATGGGAGGATGGATGGATGGATGGATGGAAAGGTGGGTGGGTCAATAGATGAGTGGTCGGGTGGTTGGATGAGTGGATAGATAGATGGATGGGAGGATGGATAGATGGGAAGGTGGGTGGGTGAATAGATGAGTGGATGGGTGGGTGGGAGGGTAGATGGTGATGGGAGGATGGATGGATGGATCGGTGGATGAATGTGGACAGGCTAGCATAGCCCACATGGTCTCTAGACCTTCAGCCAGGCATCTGGAGGAGGTTTCTCAGCCTGGGGCTCTTAGCCTCTGTTTCTCTGAGGAGTACCAGGCCCTTCTTTGCAGTTGGGAAAGTCAATTCCCCAAAACCCTCCCCTGTCAGTATCTAAATTGAGCAGAGTCTTCTCGAGGGAAAGAGCCCCAGGTGATCTGGACATCTCACATCCCTCCATACTCTCCTAGTGGCTCCAGGGACAGGGGAGAACTCTGTGCTGCTCCCAGGCACCCACTGGGGCTCCCTGTGCCACAGAGTCAGTGCACAGCATCCTGCAGGGCTCTGCTGGTGACTCTCATCCTGTGTATGCAGTGGAGCCTGTGGTCCATCCCGCAGCCACTGCCTACCTTCTTCTTGGCCATTGAGTTAGGATCTGGGGGGACTCTGAAGCAGCCTTCCTGGCCTTTGAAACAGGCTCTTTGACTCTTTGACCCCACTGGTGGGCTCTGAGAAATATCTCCCCCTTCCCTCCACCCACTTCCCCACCAGAAGGCTGCACCTACCAGAGCCCCGAGACATTGTAGGGATATTCAGTGCCCTTTGCATGAGACAGAGGCACACGCAGAGACGCAGAACCCCACAAGGCCTGGGCCATCAGCTAAGGGTCAGCTCAAAGCTTCCCAGGTCCCAGACCAGTTCCCAGACACCAAAGGGTCCTAGGCCCTCCACCCTGATGCAGGGGCTGGAGCCCCACCCCAAGCTTCCCTGGACTCACAGAGCCAGAGCCAGAGCCACCCATCCTGACCCAGGAGAGCCTCCCCGGCCTCACAGCCTCCAAGGCCAGCTCTGCAGAGGTGGCGCGGCCGGCGGGAGCTGTAAACGGGATGTGTCTTTAGCCTTGCTGCCAACTCTGGAGAAGCATGCCCAGAGGCGCTGAGGCCCGTCCAAGTTTCTCCCTTTTCTTTCTTCAAAATACAGTCACTGGCTCCCTATCAAGAGGCCTCCTCTGAGTTACAAGTGTTCCTCCCTCCTCGAGCTCAGCCTTGTGTCTTGACCCCCAGAAGTGGGACGCATCTCCATGCTTCTTCCTGAGACCTCTGGAATCCAAGGCGCGGGCCCCCAGCCAGGGTCCACGGGGTCCTGACTCCACCAACTGCACAGACTCCACTTCCAGCAGGGAGCGAGGTCCCATGCCTCCGGGGCGGCAGCTGCTGGTTTGGGGAGAGCTGGGGGTCAGCAGAGGTGGGCCGGGGCAGCCCCCTCTCCACCTGGCCTGGAGTCCCCAAGAGCAAAGCCAGTCGGAATCGGAGCCGCATGAAAGTCCAGCCGTGGCCGCGGTTCTCCTGCTGCCCCACACACGCTATGGCCAGAGTGGCCAGGGCACCCATGGTGTGCTGCAGGGGCGAGGCAGGCCTGTGTCCCAGAGGGATGGTCTGGCCCACCAGCCAACACTCCGTCACCCTGTGCACCCCTTACCCTGTCCCCTTGGGGTCCTCTCCCTACTCGGCACACAAAGTGACCTTTCAGATTCTCTGGTGGCTCCTTTTGGACTCAGAGTAAGACCTTCACCCCAACCTGGCCTGCCACACGCTCTAACGTCCAGTCCACACCTCCCCCACCCCCGCCCCTCATGCTGTCCTGGTCACCACCCTACACCCCATCCTTATTCTTCAGCTCTTGGTTCAGCTGTCCCCCCAAGAGGCCCCTGAGGCCTCACCCCACCCTCTGTAGCCTCCAGCCTGCCCCTTCCCCAATGCGGGGCCAGACCCAGGTCCCCTCACGGCCACAGCGGCAGCCCAGGGCCCAACAGGCCACGCAGCAGGAGCCTGTAATCTTCCCAAGGATGCAGAAAGGAGGTGCCATGAGCATTTGCAAAGGAACAGAAAGGGAGGGAGGAGGAGGGAGAGGGGAGGGAGAAGAAAGAAGAAGAGATGGGGGCAGGGAGAAGGTAGAGAGGAGAGAAGATGGAGAGATGGAGAAAAGAAGGAGGAGGGAGAGAATAGGCAGGAGAGAGAGGAGAGGGAAGAGGGAGAGAGGAGAGAGAGAGGGAGGTAGGAGAGAAGAGGCAGGAGGGAAAGAAGAGTGAGGAGGGAGAGAGGGAGGGAGGAGGGAGAGAGAGAAGAGGGAGAGAAGAGGGAGGAAGGAGAGAGAGGAGGGAGAGAAGGAGAAGGGAGAGGGAGGAGGGAGAGAGGGAGAAGGGAGAGGGAGGAGGGAGAGAAGAGGGAGAGGAAGAGGGAGAGAGAGAGGAGAAGAAAAGGAGGGAGGAGGGAATGGGGAGGGAGAGGAATGAGGGAGAAGGGAGAGGTAGGGAGATGAGGGAGAGATGGAGGGAGGGAGGACTACTCCGATAGAGGGGATGCCTCTCTTCCCAGGGGCACGAAGGGACACGTGGCCACGGGAACCGGAAAGGGTTGGATTCCACAGGCAGAGGGGGAGGCCCCAGGATGACGGGAATGGCCCCGGCACAGGAGCAGAGCAGAGACCCTCGTGCTCGGGATGTCCGTCTTCCCATGTCTGCCTCGTGGGCCTGGATGTGCAGGGAGGTGAATCAGAGCCTGGCTCAGCCCAGGCTTCAGGAGCTTCATAAGGCAAGTAAACCCCACGTTCTGCGGTTTCTCTGGCCTCCCAGTCAAAGGTGCCCTCTGTTGTCGGCCCTCAGAGGGGCTCAGGACCAGCCTCCACCTGCCTCCTGCCCTCCTAGGACCCTGTGTGGCTCTTGTGGCCCTTGGTGAGGCAGGGAGGGCTCCGTGGTGCAGCCCTGGGCTGTGCCAACTCTCCTGTCCTCCGGCCCTGGTGTCCTAGGCTCGAGCCCCCTCTGTCCGGAGCACCCATCCTGATTGTTCCGTCGGGCATAGTTTCAGGTGGATCATGCCCTCCTCAAGGCCCTCCCAATCCTACCTCACCCACCCTGCACCAGCCAAGGGCCGGGACTCCACTGGTCCAGCTGCAACAAGTAACTAGGGGAAGGAAGGCTACAGAAGAAAGCACAGCCCTCGCTCCAAGCCTACCTGGAAGCTTCCTATCACTCTCCCATTTTCTGCGTTC
>PVKP010028883.1:0-29622 GCA_004027715.1 Plecturocebus donacophilus | reverse complement strand
ACTTATATTCTTCTCTAAGTTGTCCATTCTCGTTAACATTTCGTTAAATCTTCTTTCAAGGTTCTTAGTTTCTTTGCATTGGGTTAGAACATGTTCTTTTAGCTCACAGAAGATTCTTATTATCCACCTTCTGAAGCCTGATTCTGTGAGTTCATCACACTCATCCTCCATCCAGCCTTGTTCTCTTGCTGATGAGGAGCTGTGATCCCCTGTAGGAGGAGAGGCATTCTGATTTCGGGTGTTCTCAGCCTTTTTGCACAGGTTTCTTCCCATTTTTGTGGATTTATCCACCTGTCGTCTTTGTAATTGCCGACTTCAGATTGGGTCTCTGAGTGGACGTCCGGCTTGTTGGTGATGAAGTTTTTTCTGTTTCTTAGTTTTCCTTCGGGGGGCGCTCCTTCTCCACAGAGCTGGGCCTTCCCGGGTTCAGCTGTGCTTCTCAGTCCTCGGCGCTTCCAATTGCTGTTCTCCTTGTGGGGATGGGACCAGCCCAGCCCGACTAAAAGGGCACCCAGTCCCGCACACTCCGCACCGAGAAGCGCCGCGCCGGCCAAAAGAGTCGCGCTGGCGACCTGCGTGGCTCCCTTGCCGGGAATCTCCCAGTCCGTGGGCATCAAATATTCGTCTGCATTTGCGGCTTCCACTCGCTCTCTGCGCCCTCACCGCGAGCCACAATCCCGAGCTGCTGCTACGCGGCCATTTTGGATCTCTCTCCCTCTTTTTTCTTTTGTTATTGTACTTTAAGTTCTGGAACCAACCCAAATGCCCATCAAAGATAGACTGGATAAGGAAAATGTGGCTTGTTGGTTTTCTTAATGGCTCTGTGTTGTCTTATTAACCTACTGGAAAACAAGTTGTCTTTAGTTTCTCCCCTACTACTCCCACTATCATCTGATAATTTTCTTCGCCAGTTACATATCAGAGTGGGAAGGCAGTGTTTGGAGTGGTTTGCCCTGGTATAAAGGCATTATTCCTTATAGGAAATGGGAAGTAACTTTTTTTATAGTGAATTTAAACTTGTTTGCTTTTTAGTTTTAACAGTGGTATAATACCATTTGCTGTCAGGGATCTGTAGGCTGTTTTCACTTTCTTCTGCTATGTCATTGCTCCTAATTGAGGTTATACTATGTCATCCTGAGGTTTTTGTTGTTGTTGTTGCTGTTTTAATACCTAGTTATCTGGGTGAGGAGTAGAGAAAGATTTTCTGCCTCCTTCATGTAGTGAACAGTAGGATTATACCATTGGGAATCTTTTTTATTTAGTGGTAGATCATGTCATTTTGAGTCTCTTTAGAAAAATTCTTTAGAAAGTCATATTTTAAGAGGAATATTGATAAACTGGGTCATCTCTAGAGGATGTCAGCCAGGATATTTGATATTAAATATTTAGAGGCCACTAAAGAAGAAATGTTTATATCTGCTTAGAAGTGAAATAATGAGTTAATATACTTTCATATAAAATAATGAGTTTTGCATTCTGGCATTGTTTGAATGAATAGAGGCCATTGGCCATGTTGAAGAGGAGTTCCTTTGAGAGCTGAGGCAGCTCTTCTCGGCCTTTTCCAGTCTTTCATAATTCAGAGGTTTTATGATTTTTTCATAGATAACAGCTCTGCCATAAGTAGTTGTTTGCTTAAAATCAGAATTGTGGGGTGCCTTATATTTTAAACAGTATATTTGAAAAATAATATAATTTTTTCTTCTGTTCCACAGGACTTAAATATTATTTATTCTTATCTTCATGGAATGGAAATATTATCAAATCTCAGGGAACATCAGCTTAGGTAAGTGTGGTTCTGTATTTAAGAGCACATGATGTATAGCCATTCATTAATTTATTCACCAAATACTTGTTAAGCACCTTTATATTCCTTATTGTTTTAAGCCCATGGAATATACAATATAGATTAGATCCCTGTTTTCCTGGAGTTTCTGTTTTGGTAGGGGTGATTTTGGAGTTGGGGAAAAACACTGACAGTAAAAATTGAATTTGTCTTTCTTATTTCGGTTTTTCTTAGCCATGGGACCTTAAGTCAGAACTAACATTTAGCTGTGGTTTTTGGCTTCAATAAAATAGGGATAATAATAGTATCTTTGCTGAAGTGTTTCGAGGATTAAATAAAAATAAGTACCTGAAACAAAACAGTGCTGAGGATGTGCTAGCTAGTAAAGGCAAAACTTGTTATCTTTTTGTAGTTTGTATGGGTATTTATTATGCCAAATGCTTCAGCTGGGTATGGTATGTTGTATTACAGTGTTGTATTAAAGTGGAAGGAGCAGGAATCTTGATTTGGCCTAAGCTGCTGAGGACAAGATGCATAAACTTTCTGAACTCCATTTTTTTCTTCTAAAAAATGGGCTGGCTATCTGTCCTGCTTATTATACATTATTATGATTGTATTTATAAAAACAGTTTCGAGTGCTATAAAACACTTAACTATATAACATTTCAATTAAACATGTGTTCCCATCATGCTTATCCAGTGACTTCCTGAGTATTGATCAAGTTTCTGGTATGGACCAGATTGATAAAATAAATTGTTAAGGATTTATTATTTACTATATATTTTCCAGATAATTAGGTATTTGCCAAATAATTATATGTATAGTATATGCCAAATAATTAGGAAATAATAGTATATGCCAAATATTTAAATTATATTTATATTTAAATATTTAAATATATATAATAATATAATATATATATTTATATAAAAATATAAATAAATAAATATTAAAATATATATTTAAATATTTAAATATATAAATTATAGTATATGCCAAATAATTAGGAAGAAAAAAACTGAAACGTTAGCATTTTGTAATACTCAAAGTATTTTTTTTATTGCAAACTAATTTATATATTCAGTATTTTTCTATGTACATGCCTCTGTCAGTGGCTGTTCTTCACACTGAGGATTCAGTAGTGAACTGGACAGATGTGTGTTTTTTGTAATAAAAACATTTATTGCAAATTGACAGATTTTATAATGTATGTAAAGAGTATTATGGTTGATGCCATTGAATATTATCTGTATTATTGCATTATATATATATATGCACATATATTTCTAAACTCTTTGTAGTTTAGTGAAAACAAACTGGTAGATCTGGTCACTGTCTATTGTAATTATAACAATTTTAAAAACAATGTAAGATAAAATCTTCAAATTTTTTTTTAAATATGTTAGATTAATGTCTGCAAGAGCACGCTATGAGAGATACAGTGGCAATCAGGTTCTCTTTTGGTAAGTATTTCCATAATTCACTTAAACTAATGACTTTTATGTTTAAATTTTAACTCTTAGCCTTGAAATTCATTTGATCCTGGGACCATTTATGTACAGCACATTGAAAAATATTCATAAACCATGAAGTATATAACATGCATAGAATACACCAAAAGTATACAATGCAATGAATTTTTAATAAATATATACTAAATGTGCAGTGACTACTCAGATGAAAATAGAGCATATTAGTTTCCCAGAAGGCTCTAATCAACTTTCTTTTTGAAAGTTAATCACAATTCTGACTTCTAGCACTATAGGTTAGTTTTGCCACTTATTGAACTTGCTATTGAGAGAATCTTTTTGTGAAGCTTTTTTACTTAACAAATGTCCAAATTTTTCTTTGTTTTTTCATGTGTTCTTTTTCACTGCTGTACAGTATAAAATTGTGTGCAATTGATTTATTTGTTTCTTCCACTGTTAATAGTTGGGTTATTTCTAGTTTGTGTGTGTGTATGTGTGGTGTGTTTGATACGGAGTTTCGTTCTTGTTGCCCAGGCTGGAATGCAATGGTGCAATCTCAGCTCATTGCAACCTCCACCTCCTGGGTTCAAGTGATTCTCCTGCCTCAGTCTCCCGAGTAGCAGGGTTTACAGGCATTAGCCACTATACCCTGCTAATTTTTGTATTTTTAGTAGAGACGAGGTTCCACCATGTTGGTCAGGCTGGTCTCAAACTCCTGACTTCAGATGATCTGCCTACCTCGGTCTCCCAAAGTGCTGGGATTTCAATTATGAGCCACCACGCCTGGCCGATTTCTGATTTTTAGTATTATAAGTAATACAGTTTCTATTAACATTCTGTTCTTTTTGTGCTCTTATTGCTTATTCCTGTTGAGCATATTCCTAGGAATAAAATTATGATCACATGCCATATAACGTTGTTTTGGTCAACAGTGGACTATTGTGTCACAGTAATCAGTATTCAGTAGAGTAACATGTGCAGGTATGTGTGCTAGGAGCAATAGGCTATACCTATTGCTATACACCTACTATACACCTACTAGGTGTATAGTAGGTTATACCATCTTCTAGATATGTGTTAAGTACACTATATGATGTTCCCGTGATGAAATCATCTAATGATGCATTTCTCAGAAAGTATCACCATCATTAAGCAAGGCATGACTGTAGTGGAAATGTGCATGTTCAAATTTTGGAGATTGTAACGGTTTTCTAAAATTAGTTGTGCCAATTTTAATATCCATTAACTGTGTATAGTAAGTTCCAGTTGCTCTACATGCTTGATAACCCTTGATATAATTGTGTTTTATTGTCTGCTTATTTTGAATTTTTGCTACTCTGCTGCTGATTACATTATGTTAGCTCATTGTGTTTTTATTTTACATTTCCCTGTTTACTAATGATGATGTCTGTATCATTTCTATTGATTTGTAAAAATTCTTTTTGAATTCTGAATGGAAGTGCTTTGTGTGGTATGTTTATTGCAAGATCTGTTTCCACTGTGTCACTTTTCCTTTCTTTCTTTTTTTTTTTTTTTTTTTGAAATGGGGTTTTCCTGTGTTGCCCAGGCCAGACTTCAACTCCTAGGCTCAAGAGATCCTCCTGCTTCAGACTCCCAAGGATTACAAGCATATGCCAGTACACTCAGCTCTTTTTGCTCTGTTATTGGCATCTTTTGAGGAAGAGAAATTCCTTTCTCAACTTGTCCCCTTTTGATTAGGACCTTTTGTGCCCTGTTTAAAAAAAAATCCTATCTTGCCTTGCTTCATAATTGTGAAGATGTTCTTTGTTTCTCCTCTGAAAGTTTGGTGTTTCGTTTTCTCAAATTTAGATCTACAATTCATCTTGGAATTGAGTTTTACTTTTGATGTGCGGTAGAATTCAAGATCCATTTTTCTTAATTTAAAAAATATTTATTAGTCATTTTAAAATTGAGAGACCCATCACATATTTTTTTCTTTTTTTGAGACAGAATCTCATTCTGTCACCTGCTGGAGTGCAGTGGCACGATCTTGGCTCACTGCAGCCTCTGCCTCCTGGATTCAAACAGTTCTCCTGCCTCGGCCTCCTGAGTAGTTGGAACTACATGCACATGCCACTGTGCCCAGCTAATTTTTTTTATTTTTATTAGAGATGGAGTTTCACCACATTGGCCAGGCTAGTCTCGAACTGACCTCAGGCGATCTGCCTGCCTTGACCTCTCAAAGTGCTGGGATTACATGAGCCACCACGCTCAGCCTAAGCTGTGTGTTTTGATATCTGATAGCATGAGTCTGTATTCAGTAGAGTGACTAAGGCATGTATTCAGGCTTGTTCTTCAGGATTGTCTTGTCTATCACTGTTGATTTACCTTTCTGTGTAAATTCTAGATTCAGCTTGTCAGTTTCCACACAGAGGTATATACAGGAAAGCCTGTGGGAGGCTGTGAGCTTTGGATTAGGATAGCATTAAATCCACAAATCAGTTCAGAGTGAAATGATATTGTTGTTGTAATGACTCTGTCAATTGGCAAACATGTATTTCTTCCATTTATTCAGTCTTCTTTAATTCTTCACAGCAGAGTTTTAGGAGGTTGTTTTTCCTACATATATAGTTCTAGCAGTTTTTTTCTGTAACACTTTAAAGATGTTTTACCATGTTTTTGCTTCTGTTTATGTTGAAGAGTCAGTAATCAGTGTTATTGTTACTCCTTTGCAGTTAATATGTTTTTCCTCTGACTGCTTCTGAGATTTTTCTTGCTTTTTGCTTTTCAGCAGTTGTGTCTAGTGATGCTAGGTGTGGTTTTCTTTGGATTTATTCTGTTTAGGGTTTATAGGTCTTCATGATGCCCTAATATGATATCTTTAATCAATTTTGGAAAATTCTTAGGGTATTTTTAAAATTATTGCTTCTTTCCTGTTTTCTCTTTCCTCCTTCCTGCTTTCTTTGGTCTCATATTTCCTTTACACTGTTTTCCATCTTCCTGTCCTTTTTTCTCTCTGTGCTTCAATCTCCCATTTTCTACTGACTTATTTTCTAATTTGTGAATTTCTGTCTTCTGCCGTTTCTAGTCTGAAATACCCACTCGTGGATTTTTAAGTTTTAATTGTAGTTTTTCAATTCTAGATTTTTATTTCTGTTTCATAGATACTAGTTCTTTGGTTGAATCCTTCATCTGTTTTTCTTTTTCTTGAACATACTGAATATATATAGTAAGGTTTTTTTCCTATTGGTTTTAGGTTATTTGGTCCCATTTCCAGCAGTGTTGATAATTTTTTAACTTTTTAATTGATACATTATAGTTATGTATTTGTGGAGTACAATTTGGTATTCAAATACAGTTATGTGTTACATAATATACAGATTAGGGTAGTTAGCATATTTATCACCTCATGCATTTAATCTTTTTTTGGTGGTGAAAACATTCAGAAGCCTCTCTTCTGGCTATTTTGTAATATACAGTACTTAACTGTTAACCATAGTAGTAATCTTACTGTGCAGTAGAACACAAGAACTTATTTCTCTTATTCCATTGTAACTTTGTGCCCACTAACGAACCTCTCCTCATCTTTCCCTCCCACTTTCCCACTGCAGTCTCTGGTAACCAGTGTTCTATTCCACTTCTATGGTACCAACTTTTTATTTTTTAGATTCCACATATAAGTGATATCCTGCAGTATTTGTCTCTCTGTCTTGTTTCACTTAACATAGTATCCTCCAGTTCCATCCATATTGCTCATATAACAGGATTTCATTCTTTTTTATGTCTGAATGATATTCTGTTGGATATGTATACCCCATTTTCTTTATTCATTGATGGACACTTAGGTTGAGTCTGTATTTTGGCTATTATAAAATATGGGAGTGCAAATATTTCTTTGACATACTGATTTTATTTCCTTTGGATATATATCCAGTATTAGGATTGCTGGATTATCTAGAAGTTCCATTTTTCATTTTTCTAGGAACCTCCATATTGTTTTCCATAGTAACTACTAATTTACATTCCAACCAACAGTGTGTAAGTGTTCCTTTCTCCTGAAATCCTCACCAACACTTGTTTTCTTTTGTCTTTTTAATAGCCATTCTCACTGGAATGGAGTGGTGTCTTGTTATGGTGTGGGTTTGCATTTCCCTGGTGATTAGTTTATTTGAATATTTTTTCATATACCTGTTGGCTATTTTTATATCTTCTTTTCAGAAATGTCTGTTGAGCTATTTTGCCCATTTTTAATCAAGTTTTTTTTCTTTTGCTTTTAAGTTTCTAATATATTCTGGATATTAGTGCACTGTCAGGTGTATAGTTTGCAGTTATTCTCTTCTATTTCTGTAGATTGTCTATTCATTCTGTCAGTTGTTTCCTTTGCTGTGCAAAACCTTTTTAGTTTGATGTAATGAGATTAGTCTGTTTTTGTTTCTGTTGCCTGTGTTTTGAGGTCTTCACTTTAAAAATCGTTGCCTAGCACAGTGTTGTGAAGCATTCCCTTTATTTTCTTCCAGTAGATTCATGGTTTCAGGTTTCACATTTAAGTCTTTAATCCATTTTGATTTTTGTATATGGTGAGAGATAGGAGTTTAGCTCATTCTTCTGCAAGTAGGTATCCATTTTCTATGTGTTCTTGGCACCTTTTTTGGAAAATCAGTTGTCTATAGATGCATGGATTTAATTCTGGAATTTCCATTCTGCTCTCTTGGTCTGTTTTTATGTTAGTACCATGCTTTTTTTTTGTTACAGTAACTTTGTAGTATATTTTGAGGTCTATCTATCTGTTAATGGCTTAAAGTGGGGTGTTTGAATTCCCTGCCATCATTGTATTATAGTCTGTCTCTGTCTCTCCCTTTAGATCTAATGATACTTGCTTTACATACTTGGGCACTCTAGTGTTGGAGGTGTGTGTGTGAATATATACTGTAAATATAAATATGACAATTATATATTACATAATGATTATACAATATAGATCATAAATAACACATAACTGTTTTATCTTTCTGTTGAATTGATCCCTTTATCATTATATAAATCACCTTTTCCTTCTCTTTTTGTAGCTTTTGACTTTTAAGTATAGCTACTCATGTTTGCATTGGGTTTCCATTTGCATGTATGCCTTTTTCTATCCCTTAACTGTGTGCGTGTGTGTGTGTGTGTGTGAGTGTGAGTGATAGAGTCTTGCATCTTCACCCAGGCTGGAGCAAAGTGGTGCAATCTTGGCTCACTACAACCTCCACCTCCTGTGTTCAAGCTATTATTGTGTCTCAGCATCCCAAGTAGCTGGGATTACAGGCAGTCACCACCCTACCCAGCTAATTTTTGTACTTCTTAGTAGAGACAGGGTTTTGCCATGTTGACCAGGCTGGTCTTGAACTCTTGACCTCAAGCTATCCACCTGTCTTGGCCTCCCAAAGTGCTAAGATTACAGGCATGAGCCACTGCACCCAACCTTTATCCCTTTTTAATCTATGTTTGTCTTTAACAGTGAGGCGAGTCTCTTGTAGGCAGCATACAGTTGGGTTTTATCATCCATTCAGCCGTTCTATAACTTTTAATTGGAGGAATTTACCCAGTTACATTCAAGGCTGTTTTTGATAGGTAAGGACTTATTCCTGCCTTTGTGTTAATGGTTATCTGGTTGTTTTATAGATTTTTTTATATCTTTCTTTCTCTGTTGTTCATCTCTGTGGTTTTATGGCTCACTGTGGTGCTATACTTTATTTCCTTTCTCTTTCTACTTTGTGTATCTGATATAATTTCTTTATGTTTACCATAGGGCTAGCATAAAGAGTCTTGTTCTAATACACTATTTTAAGCTGATAGCAAGTTAACTTTGGTCTCTGTATTACTCCATTCTCACATTGTCATAAAGAACTACTTGAGATTGGATAATTTGCGAAGAAAAGAGGTTTAATTGATTCACAATTCCACAGGCTTCACAGGAAACATGACTGGGATTTCTTAGGAAACTTAAAATCATAGCAGAAGGTGAAGGGGAAACAAGCACTCCTTACCATGGTGGAGCAGGAGAGAGAGAGAGAGGAAGGGAGGGAAATGACACACACCTTTTAACCCATCAGGTCTTGTGGCACTCATCATCATGAGAACAGCATGGGAGAAATCAGTCCCCATGATCCAGTCACCTCCCACCAGGTCCCTCTCCTCACACATGAGGATTACAATTTGACATGAGATTTGAGTGGGGACATAGAGCCAAACCATATTATTCCACCCCTGGCCTCTCCCAAATCTCATGTCCTTCTCACATTTGAAAACCAATCATGCCTTCCAGCAGTCCCCCAATCTTAACTAAATCCAGCATTAACTCAAAAGTCCAAGTCAAAAGTCTCTTCTGAGACATGGCAAATCCCTTCCACCTATGAGTCTGTCAAATCAAAAACAAGTTAGTTACTTCCAAGGTACAATGGAGGTACAGGCAATGGATAAATGGAGGTACAGGCAATGGGTAAATGCTCCTGTCTCAAATGGTAGAAATTGGCCAGAATAAAGCAACTACAGGTCTCATGCAAGTCTGAAACCCGGCAGGACAGTCATTAAATCTTAAAGCCTCAAAATAATCTCCTTTCACTCCATGTCTCACATACAGGACACACTGATGCAAATAGTGGGCTCTAAAGGCCTTGGGCAGCTCCGCCCCTGTGGCTGTGCAGGGTACAGCCCCTGTGGCTGCTTTCATGGGCTGGCGTTGACTGCCTGTAACTTTTCCAGGCTCCCAGTGCAAGCTGTGGACCTACCATTCTGGAGTCTGAAGGACAGTGGGCAGCTCCACTGGGCAGTGCCCCAGTGGGACTCTGGGATCTCCAACCCCACATTGTCCCTCCACACTGCCCTAGTAGAGGTTCTCTGTGAGGGCTCTGCCCCAGTAGCAGACTTCTGCCTGGACATCTGGGTGTTGCCATATATCCTCTAAAATCTAGGCAGAGATTTCTAAACATCTACTTTTGCCTTCTTTGTACCTGCAGGCCCAACAGCATGTGGAAGCCACCAAGGTTTGGGGCTTGTAGCCTCTGATTCAATGGCCTGAGCTGTACATTGGCTCCTTTGGGCCACACACTTTTATATGAGCAAATCTTGTGAGGGCTCACTATCACAAGAACAGCATAGGTGAAATCTACCTCTGGGATGGAGTAGAAGCAGCTGGGATACAGGGCGCCATGTCCTAAGACTGCACAGAATAGTGGGGCCCTGGGCCCAGCCCACAAAACCATTTTTCCCTTCTTGGCCTCTGGGCCTGTGATAGAATGGGCTGCCCTGAAAGACTCTGAATTGCCTTGGCTATTAACATTGGGCTCCTCTTAGGCACATTTCTGCAGCAGATTTGCATTTCTCCCCAGAGAATGGATTTTTCTTTTCTACCACATGGTCAGGCTGTAAATTTGCCAAACTTTTATGCTCTGCTTCTCTTTTAAATATAAGTTCCAGTTTCAGATAATCTCTTTGTTTGTGCTTATGAACATACACTTTTAGAAACAGCTAGGTCACCTCTTAAATGCTTTGCTACTTAGAAATTTCTTCTGCCAGATACCCTAAATCATGTCTCTCAAGTTCAAAGGTCCACAGATCTCTAGGGCAGGGGCAAAATGCCACCAGTCTCATTGCTAAAGCATAGCAAGAGTGATCTTTACTCCAGTTCCCAGCAGGTTCTTCATATCCGTCTGAGATCACCTCAACTTGAACTTTGTTGTTTATATCACTATCAACATTTTGGTCAAAAGCATTCAACAAGTCCCTTGTGGAAGATGTGTCCAAACTTCCACATCTTTCTATCTTTTTCTGAGTCCTCTAAACTGTTCCAGCCTCTGCCCTTTACCCGGTTCCAAAATCACTTTCACATTTTCAGATATCTTTGAAGCAGTGCCCCACTCCCGGTTCCCATTTTCTGTATTAGTCCATTCTCACACTACTATAAGGAACTCCCTGAGACTGGGTAATTTATGAATAAAAGAGGTTTAATTGACTTACAGTTCCACAGACTTAACAGGAAGAATGACGAGGAGGCCTCGGGAAACTTACAATCATGGTGAAAGATGAAGGGGAAGCAAACATGTCTTACCATGGTGGAGCAAGAGAGAGTATGAGGGGGAATATGCCACACACTTTGATAACTCACTATCATGAGAACAGCATGGGGGAGATCTGCTTCCTGATCTAATCATTTCCCACCAAGTCCCTCCCCTGACACATGAGGATTACAATGTGACATGAGATTAGGGTGGGGACACAGAGCCAAGTCATATCAGTCTCACAAAATTACTCCAGAATGTTTTTTCTCTTTCCCCAACAATTTATATTGTTTTATTAATTTATACATTTATTTATTAGATGTTTCTTCGCCATTAATTGTAGCTCCTGCTGTTTTTAACCACTTTGATTTTCAACCTTCATACTGGAGGACTGAAAAATTGACATAGCACCATTATAGCATTACAGTATTCTGAGAATGATTGTAAACTTATCTCTACTGGTGAGTTTTATACTTGCACATGTTCTCATGATAGTAATTATTATTTTGTTTCCAGGTATAGCACTGCTACAGGCATTTCTTGGTGATGAATTCCCTCAGTTTTTTTGTCTTACCAGGTCTTTATTTCTCTTTTATTTCTGAAGGATAGCTTTGCTGAGAAATGTGTTGATAATATAATTGGAAGTTCTCTTATATGTTACCTGATGCATTTCTCTTGCAGCCTTTAGAATTCTTTGTCTTTTGACAGTTTGACTATAATGTGTCTCAGTATTTTTTGAGTGGTCTAATTGAGAATTTTTGAGCTTCCTTTATCTGGATGTCTTTATCTCTCCCTAGACTAGAGATGTTTTCTGTTATTTCATTAAATTGGCTTTCTGTGTCATTCTCAATTTTTTTCTCCCTCTGGTTACCCCTATAATGCAAAAATTTGTTCACTTAATGGTGTCCCGTAAGTCTTAACAGGGTTTCTTCATTCTTCGTTCCTTTTTTTTTTTTTAAACCTCTAACTGGCTTATTTTGGAAGACGTGTTCTCAAATTCAGAACTAATTTTTCTGCTTGAGGTGGTCTGTTGAGCTTTCAGTTGCAGTTTTATTTCATTCATTGAATTCTTGAGCTCCAAGGTTTCTGTTTGGTTATTTCTTATCTTTATCTCTGTTGAATGTATCATTCAGATCATGAATTGTTTATTGATTTTATTGAATTAATTTTCTGTATTTCTTTGTGTCCTGCTTAGTTTTCTTAAGCTCATTATTTTAAATTTCTTTATAAGGCATTTTTAAAATATTTTTTCTCTGGTGTCTGTTACAGACCTAACTTACTTTGTTTTTTTGGTGGTGTCATGTTTCATCTCTGGTTTTCATGTGTTTTGTGTTCTTTATGTTGATATCTGTGCATCTAGTTGAATGCTTTTTCTATTTTATGGTGTAGCTTTCATAGGGAGAGATTTTTTTTTCTATAGATGGGTTCTAGGGTGTTGTTTGATTATAGTACATTGACTTTGGCTCTGGGTGGACTCAATATTATTGTCTCTATGCAATTTCTTCAGCTATAATCCTTGTTAGCAGTGTCTGTGGTTGCCTCAGTGCCCTAGACTGGGGAGTTTGACAGTGCTGTTGTGGTTTTGCTAGGGGTGGGGTCACTGGGCTAGTTTTTAGGCTTGCATATTAGGACATGATGGGCCAGCCAAGGAGTTGGGCCAGCCAGCTCTTCATCAGTTTCCATGCTGTGCAGGTCTGCCTGTTCTTGGGAAGCATATTGCTGCATGGGTTTAGACTCCAGGTCTTGGTTTTTTCTTCAGGCCTAGATTCTGTGTAGCTGGTGTGTTGATGGTGCAGGTACCCATGTGACTATGGTGGAATGACAGTAGGGTTTCAAGAATGGAGAGAGGTAGTAGCTGCTGGCCTGCAGGGCAGGATGAGCTCTGGCAGTGGATCTAGTTTCAAGATGGCATTGTGCCATAGCCACTCAGATGGTGGAGGTGGGGCATGCATAATGTGGGCTCGTACTCTGGGGCAGTGCAGCTTTGTGAACTCTTGCATCTCTCCAAACTGGATTTGGGGTCTGTGAAGATTGGGGTCTCCTTGTAGCAAGGATTTCTGGCATCTGGTGGCTATGGGGACTGCTTGGGGTTTTTACCTTACCTTTTTCCTATATACCAAAGTCCTCCTGACTTTGAGCTGATCCTAGGTGTGGAGACGATGTGACAGAGGCAAAGGCCTTAGTCTCTAACTATCCTGGGCTTCTGGGCTCCTCAAGGATTTTGTCACTCCCCTGGTGCTATCCAGTGTACTTCCGTACTGACTATTGTCGAAACATAGCCATTTATTCATTGTTTTGCTCCTTCTTTATTGGAGGGATAAACGCCAGGTAAACTCTAGTGGCAATCTTGTTGACATCAGTCTCCAGCATTGGTAATTTTTGACTTCATGCCAGACACTGTATGAAAAGTTGTAGAAGTGCTACTATGTCTCTTTCTCTAAGGAAGTATTTAGATATTTTTTGTTTTGGCAGGCATAGTATAGTCAGATATCTTAATGTAGTTGAGAATAATAAGTGGATTGATGTGGTAGCTTTTAGTGGAAGTTTTCTTACTGCTTTTGTTTTCTCAGTAAAACAGCAAACAAGATCATGAGTTGATAGTTTAGATGAGGAAGACTATATTTTGCATTTGAAGAAAAGAGACAGTGAATGGGCTACAGTAACAGTTCCTAGGCAGCTTTGGGAGTCCGACTGAAGTTTGTGATAGTTAACGTTTTATTGATCAGTAATATTCAGCTGTGGAGGTAGAAATGAAATAAGCAAAAAGTTGGGTTTATTCATCCACTAAATACAATAAAATGAGCATAAGGAGAATTCAGGGAGTATTTATAAAGGAGTGATTATGGTAATTTAAAACAGAATTTATGCTGAGTACAGAAGGGAAGGATAGAAAAGAGATGATAGATAGATTGTGGGAGTCTGGTTGATAGAGTGAACTAGAAAGAGAGGGGTGACAAAAGAATGGGATGCTTGAATTTGAGATTATGAATGTCTTACAGTTATTTCTGAAGCAAGATTTCTGGTGACCAAACATGAAGGTGAGTGAGTAAAATAAAGTAGAGGATAAGACCTTTAAAGAAGAGATTAAGAATTTGAGAGGCCATTATATCAGAAGAATCATTTACATAAGTATTAATGTCATTACAAAACCTGACAGAAGTAATGTTAGGGTATTCATAAGCCAATAATTAAAATATTCAAGAAATAAGGGGATTCACCTTCATTGGTTTCTGTAATTGATTATTGCATCAGGAAAGGACAGTAGGATCTGATGATCTGAGATTCAAAGCTGGAAGTTTTTAGGGAGGAGAGGAAAACAATGGTTTGGAATTGATTATAAATTACATGGAAAGGACACTGACTTATCTCTAGGCCTAGTAGTAGGAGAAGTGTGTAAGAGAAAACATTTACCACTTTAAAAGGGCCGTAGTGGAAGCAGTGTATTCAGAAAGTAATGGGAGAACACATTAAGAATATAAGTTATTTTTCAGAGATCTAACTATGAGTACTAGAGATTCATAGCAAGAGTTTTAGCACTAGGGGAAGGGATGGAAGAAAAATTCCTCAGAAACTGGGAAATTTAGAGCCATGTGCAAATTAGAGATTTGGGGATGAAGGATGACATGAGAGACCTGGATTTTTATGGTGAGTGATATACGTCAGAGATAAAGACTTCTTGAGAATGTTTTTCTTTGAGTGGCTGGTGTTTTATTCTCTTAGGGGTGATAATATATTTTCTAGAAATTACTGTGGCTCTGAGTTTCCCTTCATTAGTTATATATTTTTTGAGATAGGGTCTCACTTTGTTTCCCAGGCTGGAGTACAGTGGCACTATCACAGCTTACTGGAGGCTTGGCCTCCCACTTCAGACTCCCAAATAGCTGGGACACAGGCACATACCACCATGCCTAGCTAATTATAAATTCTTAATGAAGGAAATTTTAGGAAACATTTTTCTTAAAATGTAATGTTCTCTTAATGTATTCATTACTGTGCCTGGCTGTTGTAGGCTTGGAAGGCTTAATGAGAATATAATATTCAGGATATTATATTATCCTGAATATAATAGTCAGGATTTTACTGTCTAATATAATATTTTAATGTTAATGTCTATCAACCGAGTACTCAATAAAGGGAAATTTGAAAAATTGGAGCATTTGGTAAAAGTAATTAAATTCATAGAAAAATTATAAAACATCAGACAAAAGTTAGGTTTAGTGTTTTTATGAATTAAACGTTTAATCATGAAGCATAAGTTATTTTAATATGGCTTTAAGTGGCTTTAAGTTAGAATTATTTAAATCAGACCATTAAAGATTCATTCAGACTGCAAAGTTATGTGAAATTTTAAATCATATACAGATGTAAATGCAAATATTATGAGGAGGTCTTTTTCTATAAATATAATATTTTGTTCCCAAAAGTAGGCTCTCTCTATCTCTGATATCCTTGGTCTTCATTGGTTTATCCTGGAAACTGACATATGTTCCTGAGAAAATATTTTCCAGTGTAAGTCAGGTGTGGTGGTGCGCTCTTGGAGTCCCAGCTACTTAGGAGGCTGAGGCAGGAAGATTGCTTGAGCCCAGAAGTTTGAGACTGCAGTGAGCTATGATTGTGTCACTGAACTACAGCCTGGGCAGCAGAGTGTGACCCTTTCTCTTAAAAAAAAATTCCAATTTAAAGTGAAATATTTAAAAAGTATATTAGATCAAAATAGCATCAGTTGTCAAATGTCCCCTGGAGGATCGACCACATTTCTGTATTCACCTTCTCTCCACCCATTGTTGTTGTTGTTGTTTTGAGACGGGAGTTTCGCTCTTGTTGCCTAGGCTGGAGTGCATTGACGATCTCAGCTGACCGCAACCTCCGCCTCCTGTGTTCAAGAGATTCTCCTGCCTCAGCCTCCGGAGTAGCTGGGATTGCAGGCATGCACCACTATGCCCAGCTAATTTTGTATTTTTAGCAGGGTTGGGGTTTTTCCATTTTGGTCAGGCTGGTCTCAAACTCCTGACCTCAGGTGATCTGCCCACCTTGACCTCCCAAAGTGCTGGGATTATAGGCATGAGCCACTGCGCCTGGCCCTCTCTACTCATTCTTGAGAACTGCTGCTGTGTAGACTTTTAGCAGCTCTTTCCATCTGAACAGACAGTAATAAATAATTCACCCTTAATCTTATCCGGGTTTTTTTTTCATATCATGCCTTCCATATGCATTCATATTTTTTGTGAGTTGCATATGTTCTACTTTGCTCCTTTATATGCATTTCTATTTTATGTGTATCTCCTTATATATTTGTATTTTTTAATGCTTGTATGGTAGACCATCATATTGATTATACCATAGTTACCGGAAGGAAAGTCTTGACTGTGAGTTGTCTGGGTTCTTTGTGGGCTGAACAAAGAATTGAACAAAATGCATAAAGCAACAAAAGAACAAAGAAACAAAAGCACAAGTTCATTGAAGTGAAAGTACACTCCACAGAGTGGGAGCAGGCTCAAGCAAGTGGCTCAGGAGCCCCAATTGTAGTGTTCTTTAGGGTTTTTATTAAACTAAAAGAATTTGTTAACACCCCTAAGTACTCTTTAGAGGCCTGTGGTTGGTTACACCCTGTGTGAATGAAGGCTGAAGTGGAGGCTTGGCTCACTATCAATTAGAGGCATTTCCCATTTGTGACATAAGGGAGAGGGAGTTTTGTAGAGGGAGGAGCCTTTGGCCCTTTGTCATTTGGGCATGGACAGGTGAGATTTTCCTTAGTCCATTTCCAAGAAGGCAGCCATGGGTTGGCCTTAGGTTTCCTGTCTCCAGACCTGATTCTCCTGCCTCACCATGATTTGTTAAATCATTCTAGTATTACTAGATGTTCAGGTTGCCTTTAATATTAGATATTTAAATTACTTACATGATGTCTTTTTTACATATCTATTTTATTTTATTTTTATTTTTGAGACAGAGTCTCATTCTGTCGCATAGGCTGGAGTGCAGTGGTGCGATTGCGGCTCACTCCAACCTCTGTCTCCTGGGTTCAAGCAATTCTCCTGCCTCAGCCTCCCAAGTAGCTGGGATTATCGGTGGCTTACTGCCGCACCCAGCTAATTGTATTTTTAGTAGAGATGGGGTTTCACTATGATGGCCAGGCTGGTCTCCAATTCCTGACCTCATGCGATCTACTCACCTTGGCCTCCCAAAGTTACCTATAGATTTTTCATATTGGATTTTAAAAATAATTTGTATTTCTATTATTGCACATGTAATTATAGCAAAATGAGAAAACATAGATAAGCAGTAAGAAAAAATTCATCTGAAATTTTGTTGTGAAAAATGAGAATTTCTTCTCTGGTAATTCCTTGGGGTAACATGGTGGAGCACAAGGTTATGGGATCCTTGTAGCTTGTGCTGTGTATTGCTCTGTTGATTTGGAAAAGAGGTGGTGATTTTGATTTGCAATATTAGTAAGCAGTGAATAAATTTTTATCACACCCTCTGTAAAACGGATAATATGTGTGAATTTGGTTAGTATTTTAGAGTTGTTTACATTTGCTTTTTCTGTTTACTAGTTACTCTGTGTTCTGTGTACCTGTTAAAAATTGTGTGCTTTTATCTTTTGTTCATTTACTACTTGAAATAGCAATGCATTTCTCTATGTACTGGTACCTATTACAGGTGTTATTCTTTATCGTATTACATTCGAGAATTATTTTCTGTTCATCTTTTTGTTTTCAAGTTTTAATTTGTATGGGCTAATATACTTCATAATTCAATGTTATTTTCTTCTACAAGTATGATATAATTCTTTTTCTTTTCCTAGGAAACATGTTTCTTAATTGCTTTCTTAGCTTTAACTAAACCTTTAATTAAATTGAAATTTATTTCAAGGAGCAGTATGAACAATAATTATTTTTTGCTAAAATGTATTTATAAAATACTTTATCACTTTAAGTATTGGTGTTTTATATTTTGTAGGATGACTTAATATGTTACTACTTTCTTTTCAAAATATTTTTTTATATATCCATTCCTTTTTCTTTTTTGTGTCTTAGAATCTTTGTTGAGTTCTATTTGGATATAGATCAAATTAAATCTATAAAAGGAATTCAATGGCTAGAAAGATTATGGTAAAATATATTAATATCAACTTACATCTTTCAACAAAGCTTTATTGATTTGTTTTTTGGATTTTTTTTAATGCACCAAACATTTCTTAATATTCTAGAAATCTCAAGTGTATTTTTAATTCTTTTTATATTTTTGTCTACTGCTGTGATAGTGACCTCTTTTATTAGATTTAACTAATGTATAAGAATGATCATGAGTTTCATGTTTCATTACCTGCACATTGCAGTTATCATTATTTCTAGAGTATTTACTGAATTTATATAGATTTTAATAGCTGTTTCATTCATTGTTCATCTGTGTGTTTATTATTAAATTTTTGTTTGCTGTGTATTCTCTTCACCCTAGGTAAAGAATGATAAGAAGACAGACAGTATTTGCTGTTGTTGAGTTTATCATGTAGTTGGGAAGAGAAAATTAATTAAAATAATTATAATTAAGTGTTACTAAGGAAAAGTGTAGAGTATAGAGTAATGGAACACAATCGAGAGTTCAGAAGTAAATCCTTATGTTTATGAACAGTTTATTTTTGACTAAGATATGAAAGCATTTTAATGAGGAGAGCATAGTTCAGCAAATGGTGTTGGGTCAAGTGGATATTCACATGCAAAAAGTGTATTTAGACCCCTAATTTACAACATACACAGAAATTGAGATATGGCCTTATACCCATTACAATAGCTCTAATAAAAAGGTAGATCATAAATTAATTATAAAGCATATTACCAATTATATGTTAATAGTTGTTATATAATAAGGTATGTAACATATGTAATGAATCCTTATATAAATATAAATTAATAGAAATTAGACATATTCCAAAAGTTAGATAAATGTTGGAAAGGATGTGTTAACACTGGAATCCTCATACATTGCTGGTGGAAATATTAACTGGTATGGCCACGTTAGGAAGCAGTTTGACAATTTCTTAAAAAGTTAAACAATTTTACCATATGACCCAACAATTTCCTTTTTAGGTATTTACCCAACGTATGTCCATGCCAAGACTGTACACAGATGTTCACAGCAGCAGCATTTATACTAGCCTAGAACAGGAAACAGTCAAAATGTTCATTAGTTGGTTAGTGAATAAATAAAATGTGGCATATTTATATAGTAGAATAAAAAATTTTGTAGTAAAAGGAGTGAACTATGACACGTGATTGGTGAGCTTCAAAAACATTACACTAAGTGGAAGAAATAGGATAGAAAAGACCGCATATTGTATGATTTCATTTATGTGAACTGTCTAGGAATGGCAACTCTGTACAGAGTGAATTACTGGTTGTCACGGTGGGTGGAAACAGGGGTTGACTATAGACAGGCATAAGTGAACTTTTTGTGGTGATGGAAATGTTCTAATGTTGGATCATGGTGATATTTGCACTGTTCTTTTAATTTCATAAAAATCATTGAGTGGTACACTTAAGATGGGTATATTTATGGTATGTAAATTATATCTGAAGCTCTTTTAAAAATATTAAGTATAATATGAATTTGTATCTGGCTAATCATAAAAAAACATTTAAAACAGAATGTGGAAGTTAATTGAGAGTTTAAGTTTAGAGGTTTGTAGAGACAGAGAAAGGAGTATGTATACTCTTTTTTTCATTGGATAGAATGAAAATAAGCTAATATTTTCCAGTGTCAGGAGCAAAGGAAAAGAAAAAGAGAGGTCTGGAGAGGCATGTGGAAGCCTTGTTAAGAGTTTTTTGTCAGCCAGGCATGGTGTCTCATGCCTGTAATCCCAGCACTTTCAGATCCTGAGGCGGGCAGATCACCTGAGGTTTGGAGTTTGAGACCAGCCTGACCAACGTGGAGAAACCCCATCTCTACTAAATATACAAAATTAGTTGGATGTGGTGGCACATGCCTGTAATCCCAGCTACTTGGGAAGCTGAGGCAGGAGAATCACTTGAACCCAGGAGGCGGAGGTTGCAGTGAGCCAAGATGGAGCCATTGCACTCCAGCATGGGCAACAAGAGCGAAACTCTATCTCAGAAAAAAAAGAAAAAAAAAAAGTTTTTTGTTTTTGTCTTTAGAGCAGTGTGAAGCCTTTAAAGAAATAAGATCTGTTGAAATTAAGTATATCTCCCTTTTCTGGAGTAGATTATTATTGCATTCATTTGCTGGCAAAGAGATAGAGATAGCATAGCCCCATGTTAAAGGGTTTCATGTGCTTTGTTTATTTATCAGATGAATTGCCTGTGTTCTTAGGGTGGAATTTTTTGCAAGGTCAGAATAGTTTCTGATTCCTGAGTTGGCATGGCTCTTTTGGTAGTGGGAGTGATCATCAGGATCTTTCCTGCATTTACAGAGAATTTAATGACCACTCCGTTGAAGACTTCAGCCAATTGAGATAAAAATTGTAGACTTGTGGTAGTATCTAATCATAATTTTCTTTTATATTAATTTTGGGCAAATTTATCCTTAATTGATTTTATTCCTTACTGATTGTTTTTAAAGCCACATATCAGGCTGGTATGATGGCTCATGCCTATAATCTCAGCACTTTGGGAGGCCAAACCAGGAAGATCACTTGATGCTAGGAGTTTGAAACCAGCCTGCTCAATACAGTGTGATCCCAGTGCCTACAAATAATTAAAAAATTAGCCAAGTGTGGTAGCATGCACCTATAGTCCTAGCTACTGAGAATGCTGAAGTCAGGCGGATTGCTTAACCCCAGAAATTTGAGGTTATGTTGAACTATGATTGAACCACTCTGCATTCCAGCCTGGGCAACAGGAGGAGACTCTGTAAAAAGTAAAAATAAAATAATAAAGTCATATTTCAGCCTTGACTACCTGGGCTCAAGCAATTCTCCCACCTCAGCTTTCCAAGAAGCTGGGACCACAGGCATGCATCACCATACCTGGCCAATTTTTAAGTTATTTGTAGAGATAAAGTCTTGCTGTATTGCTCAGGCTGATCTTGATTTAGTCTCTCCTCCTGCCTCAGCCTCCCAAAGTGTTGGGATTATGGGTGTGAGCCACCATACCATGCCTTGAAGTCAAATTTCATCCTAGCACAGTGTTGCCTGCCTGTAGTCCCCACTACTCAGGCTGGAAGATTACTTGAGACCTGGAGTTTGACGCTGTATTGCCTTATGATTCTACCTGTTGATAGCCACCCACTCCAGCCTAGGCAACATAGCAAAACCCCATCTCTTTAAAAAGAAAAAAAAATCCTGTTTAAAAAAAGGAAGTAGGATTTTTAAACAAAAAAATCTTAAGTAGGAGATTTGCGTTTTCCCTTGGTGAAGAGGAAAAGTGATATAAAGAATTTGTAATAGTTCTTAGAACAAAAAAAAAAAAAAAAAAGAATTTTTAAGTACCTACTGGAAAGCTGACAGTTTTTCCTTTTTGTGATAAGCAATAGTGTTAACTCAGAAACCTTACTCTGGATGTTATGGTTTCTGAATGAAGAATGACACTACTATTTATTGAAGAGAGAATGCTTTAAGATCTAAGTGTGAAGGACATGTTAGTGATGTAGATTTTGAACTGTTGAACTTGAGTTGTGTTTTAAATATACAAGTGACATGTCAGATCAACAGCCAGGTAGGTATTTAGTTCTGTAGTTCAGAGGAAGGATTTGGTTTATAGATATTAGAATCTTCTAGACATTGGAATTAATTGAAAGTTTACATGTGGTAGATAAAAATATCTGAAAGAGAAACAGAAAGAAATTAGATTATATAAACTAGTATCTCACAAGATACTGGATTTCCATTGGAGATTTAACCTAACTAAAATGTTGACATATTTAAGTCAGTTGGTATTTATCCCCCAAACACATATAAAATAGAAGCTTGGGTGGATATTTTGTTTATGTTTGTTGTAATAAAAATTAGAAATAAATAGATCATTCTGATTTAAATTATAATTGAAAATGAAGGTGAAACATAAAAGTAAAGGTTGGGCATGCTGGCTGAACCTCCCAGGTTCAAGCAGTTTGGGAGGCCCAGGTGGGTGGATCATGAGGTCAGGAGTTCGAGACCAGCCTGTCCAATATGGTGAAACCTTGTCTCTACTAAAAAAATAAAAAAATTAGCTGGGTGTGGTGACACACCTTGTAGTCCCAGCTGCTTGAGAGGCTGAGGCAGGAGAATCACTTGAACCCGGGAGGCCAGAGGTTGCTGGAGATGGCAGTGAGGGGAGATGGCACCACTGCACTCCAGCCTGGGTGACAGAATGAGACTTCATCTCAAAAAAATAAAAAATAAAAGTATGATTTTCAAATAATATTGTCTTCAATATACATAAAATTGTCAAAATGGAAATTTTCTAATATGCAGATATAATACAATATTTAAGTTAATCTTAAACGTGATCTAATACACAAAAATGAAGGATGAGAAGTTAATAATATTATTAGTAAGATGATAATAAACATATTATGAAATTTATACCTTAAGATAGTGATTATACTTTTATTTCATGTAAACATGGTCTATATGAAACCTTAGACAACAGACAAAATATCCCAATTTCCAGGTAGTGTTACTTAATTTTTAATTATTCGTACTGTTATCAGAATACATTTTATATTGAATTCATATATATATGATCATGTGTATTTTTAAACTCACTTATTTACTTATTTAAACAGTTCAGAAACGATTGCCAGATGTTGGTACATCCTGCTTTCTGGATCTGTGCTTGTGAAAGACTCCATGGTCTTGCCTCCTTGCAGGTACGTTTACATTTGCTGCTTATTGCATATGGCCGGCAAAGTTAATATTACAACCATTTATTTTTTTCTCTTATTTTGTATAGGTTGTATATTTTCTTTCAATTGGTGATACATCTTTTAAAAATGTCTTTACTTGTTGGCACCACTGGAAATACTTGGCAGGAATCAGTTAATCTTTTGTATTTCTGAGGGTATAATCAAGTTTACAACATGACATGTTATCTTCTTCCCCTTTGAAAATAAGTTTTATGTACAATTTGATATGATATATCTAATGGATTTTTGATTCATTGCTATTACTGGATGTAGAGAGGTGATATAATAGTTAAGAAACTGGTTTTTAGAGTAAATCAATTAGGTTAAAATTCTGATTTCATCACTAGTTATGTGACTTGGGACAAATTTTAGTTTTCTTGACTGAAAAATGGGGATAATAATGATACCTACTTAAATATTGTCATGAGGTTTTAGGAAACGACGAACAATGCTCTCAACAGAAGTCTATAAGGACTCACACTCTGGAGCCATACTTCATGAGTTCATACCTGCTTTACCATTTTTTGGGCATATTACTTAATTTCTTTGTACATTACTTTGCTCATTTGTAAAATGAACATAATAATAGAACCACTTTCATAGCATAGGCTAGTTCTGAGAAATAAATGATTTACTCTATTATAAAGCTCTTAGAACTGAGTAACTGGCTGTTAAAAATAATGATTAATTATCGTCGTAACTACTAGGTAAAGGAAGAGAAGGGTGGTGAAAAGAAGGTCAATTGTGGAATTCTCTTAGTAATTATTAAGATTTTGGGGCCTCAACTTATGCTTTGGTGACATAAAAATGTAATTTTTAGTGACTCTTTTCCCATAATGTTTAGAAGAAATTTCTAGGTTTTAAGACTTCGAATTTTACTTAATTTAGTGGCATAAGTATTTAACATAAATATCAGGATATGGGATATCTTGATTTAGGTGTCATTTTAGAATTCATGTCTTAACTCCTGAAACTTTACATCACTGGCCTTTGGTTAAATGAAATGTGCTTATTGATTAGTTGAATAACACATATAGTTGACTGTATTTATAAATATATAGTAGTTCTGCCCTTTAGCCGTTGTTCCTTTTCTCTATATTTGTGAAACTCACATTAATGAATTTGTATTGTTAGCCCCTAAGAACTGAATAAACTGGATTGATAACTGCCTATTGTTATGTTTTAAGATTATTAGTATTTTTTTTTTTATCACTCCTGCTATTCTGAATAGTCAGGAATGTATTGTGAGGACTTTTAATAGCCCTTAATCAGCTGCAGTAATTCATTAGTAGTTTGTAATCAAGACAATGTTTATCTTTTTAAATAAATTATAGGAATGAGATTTTAGAAAAGTCATGATGTGCATTACTGTAATCATGAACTTTTCAGCAAACGATTCTGGAAGTTTAATCTTTATTCTAAAGAATAATACTGATAGATTTGTATCTTTTTTGTGAAAGATAGGCTATTGTAGGTTCATTTTTAGGATTAGTGAGTTACTACAGACAAACTACCTAGAATAATGCTTAGCATATATTAAGCACTCAAAAATTTTTGGTGGCTTCAGTCAGAATACAGAAACCACACAGTAATTGGAACAGGTAGTTCGATTTTTTTTTTTTTTTAATTTGAGACAGAGTCTCTGTTGCCTAGCCTGGAGGGCAGTGGCACGGTCTTGGCTCACCGCAGCCTGCACCTTCCAGGTTGAAGCCATTCTCCTGCCTCAACCTTCGGAATAGCTGGGATTACAGGTGTGTTCCACCATGCCCAGCTAATTTTTGTATTTTTAGTAGAGACAAGGTTTCACCATGTTGGCCAGGCTGGTCTCAAGCTCCTGACCTCGAGTGATATGCCCCCCTTGGCCTCCCAAAGTGCTGCCATTACAGGCGTGAGCCACTGTGCCTGGCCTGAGCAGGTAAAGTTTAATTTTAAAATTGAACTATTTCAAGGGATCAAGCTACCAAGAAGGATAAAGCAGAATACCCTACAACTGAGGGTGAATTTCCAAGGACAAAACAAACTTGAAAGGGAGACCCTTTCCCCATAACTGTAGAATTCAGACTTTGTTGAAGAATATGCTAGTTGCAGCCCAATAAATAGCAGAGATGTTCACTGAGTTGCTGCGGGCCAGAGCTGGTTCACAGTCATCTGGTGAAGGCTGCCAGGAAGGAAACTGCTGACTAGTAGTAGCACATAGGAGACCCCCACCCTGCCCCACTACCAAGAGGCAGATGGCCCCTGAAGCTGGGGACAGAGACAAGAAGTCCCCCCAGTTGCAGAGTAAAGACTTTGCTACTGAAGTGTTCCTCTAGCACCCTCTGCTGATAAAGCTGTAATATTTTCAGTTGGCAAAGGAGAACATTTACAGAATTCACATCCTTATCACAAAGTAGGGCAATAAAGGGTAGATTTGAAGCTACGAGCCAGTATGTTTGGAGAGGCAATAAAAAACTGTCACAGTCCACTTCCCTGGCTGCTCAGCTTCCATATGAATGTTTCTAAACACCATTCAACAGCCTGTGTCTACCAGCAAGATATAACTATCCTTTATACAAATGAAGTTCTTACCCTCTCCCCCAAATAAGGAGACACAGAAACACAACACTCATTGCTAGCTATATTTATGTATATTCTTTCATAGTGCCTCTGAATATTGTGTTAACTAAAGACTACCTTATAAACTTTACCTTCAGTATCTTCTACCATATATATAGTAAACAAAGAGAAAATATGAAAAGCTTACTACAGTCCTTGTTTCTGTAATTGGTCCCAAGGCTATAGTACATACCTCTGTCATCTTTCACTACCCATTCAGTATTTCTTGCCTCAGCTAAAACTTCTGTTCTGTGTTCTTTGTGGTTGGAACAAAACTTTCCTTTTGATGGGTCTTCAATTGTCCTGCCTTTTTCTTGGTTGCTGTAGTTTTCCATTAACCCTTTTTTTTTTTTTTTGTGACAGTCTCACTCTTTCACTCAGGCTGGAATGCAGTGATGTAATCCCAGCACACTGCAACCTCTGCCTCCCGGGATTCAGGCAATTCTCCTGCCTCCGTCTCCCAAGTAGCTGGGATTACAGGTATGCACCACCATGCTTGGCTCATTTTTGTATTTTTTCTAGAGACAGGGTACCATATTGGCCAGGCTGGTCTCAAACTCCTGACCTCAAGTAATCTGCCTGCCTTGGCCTCCCAAAGTGCTAGAATTACAGGCGTAAGCCATCTCACCTGGCTGTTTTCCATTAATCTTTATTGAGTTTTTTTTTTTTTATTGAGACGGAGTCTCACTCTGTTGCCCAAGCTGGAGTTCAGTGATGCAATCTCAGCTCACTTCAACCTCTGCCTCCCGGGTTTAAGCGATCCCTCTGCCTCAGCCTCCCACGTAGCTGGAACTATAGGTGTGCGCCACCACACCCGGCTAATTTTTGTATTTTTAGTAGAGATGGGGTTTCACCATGTTGGCCAGGCTGGTCTCGACCTCCTGACCTCAAGTAATTTATCCGCCTAGGCCTCCCAAAGTGCTGGGATTACAGTGTGAGCCACTGCGCCCAGTCCCATTAATCTTTAATTGTGGGCGTGGAAGTACTAACGAGCATAAGAGAATGGCCTAAGTTCCAGATGTTGTCCCTCTTGCCTACATTTCGTACAATAATGCTCCCTCATAATTTTTCCATAAGGAAATTGCTTGTGTTTCTACTTTACCCTAAACAGACTGAGGGAGCAAACCCAGCAAGGCCTGTTCGGATTTATTGACTTTTGTAGCATTCCTTCCAGATATGGGGCAGGACGCTTCTGGAATGAGGGATTTCAAGGGAGAAAGGAAAGTTAACATTTCTAGGTTTTATGGCTTGCTTTGGGAAGAGGAGTTCTACTTTCTATGACTCACATTGGGAAAGAGGTTTCTCTGATTCACTTTGGGGGAAAAAGAGGGGTAAGAGAAGGTCAGAAATTTTGCCTTTGAGTCGTTCCAATCTCCTTTAAAGAACTCAGCATCTCAGCATGCCAAATCACCATAATTTGGAGTATCATTTTCTTTTTTCTTTTCTTTTTTTTTTTTTTGCTACAGAGTCTCGCTCTGTTGCCCAAGCTGGAGTGCAGTGGTGTGATCTCTGCTCACTGCAACCTCTGCCACCTGTGTTCAAGCAGTTCTCCTGCCTCAGTGTCCCAAGTAGCTGGGATTATAGGTGCATGCCACCATACCCGGCTAATTTTTTGTATTTTTGGTAGAGATAGGGTTTCACCATGTTGGTCAGGCTGGTCTCAAACTCCTGACATAAGATCATCTACCCACCTCAGCCTCTCAAAGTGCTGGAATTACAGCCATGAGCCACCATGCTTGGCTTGGAGTATTGTTTTCTAACAGTCCCTAGTTTAACTCTTCTATTGTGAAAGATAATATGAGGGAAGTGCATATAACATAAATCTACATGTTAGCGAGTTACTATACATTGAATGTTTGCCTAATCACCCATATCAAGAAATTGAACATTGTCACTACCTAGAGGCAGCTTCCATACCTTTTCTTAAACCGACTATCTTACTTCTCCTCAACACCAGTTTCCTAAATTTTAATCGGTTTTGCATGTCTGTAGAGTTTTAGCCTGTGAATATGCACACCTTAGTTGAGGTGAGGCACTTAGCCCTCAACTAAGGTGTGCATATCCACAGGCTAAAACATTACTTATAAGTAATGCAGCTTTAAACATTTTTGTATATTAGATGCACTTGTGGATGCATTTCTACTGGATATACCTAACAAGGAATGGTTGGCTCACAGTGTTCTAGGACTTCCTCCTTAGTTCAGCTAAGAGCCGGGTCTTATTACACAGCCATGAAATATTAGGCTCACAGACACTTTGAAGGATGAGAATAATGGAATTTATGGAGCAAAAAGGAAAAATGGGAAACAAGGATTCTCCACAAAACCAGAGTCCCTGCTGATATGCTTCCTGCCTCACAGATTGAATCCCAGGTACCAATCATGGGCCAGGCTCCTACTCACTGCAAATGGCACAGACTTCTGTGGCTCCACCCCATGTGTACTTCTCCTAGTGCACAGGCCAGTTAACAGTTTTTCTGGGAACCGCTTTACCCTTGGCTCTCTCAGCAGTGTGTGCCTACATTCAGTTTTGTTAATTCCAAGTTGTATTTGAAAATTGATGCAGTAATTTACATACCTACCAGGGGTGTGTCAGAGTTCCCATTGTTCCACATTCTCAATATTTAGGTATTATAAGTCTTTATACTTTAAAGTTTTAGGCTGCTTAATTTCAGTCATTCTTTTCCATTTTATTATAGTTTTTATTTGCATTTTAGTGACTGCTGATGAATACATTTTCATTAGAATGACTTTTTTTTTTTTTTTTTTTTTTTTTTTTTTGTGATAGAGTCTTACTGTGTCACCTAGGCTGGAGTGCAGTGGCACAGTTTCGGCTCACTGCAACCTCCACCTCCCAGGTTCAAGTGATTCTCCTGCCTCAGCCTCCCAAGTAGGTGAGACTACAGGTGCATGATGCCACACCCAGCTAGTTTTTGTATTTTTAGTAGAGACAGAGTTTCACCATGTTGGCCAGGCTGGTCTTGAACTCCTGGCCTCAAGTAATCTGCCTGCCTTGACCTCCCAAAGTGCTGGAATTAGGGGCATGAGCCACCATACCCAGCCTAGAATGACCTTTTTTGTAAGGTGACTTCTCAGATCTGTTCCCCATTTTCCTAATGAGTTGTCTTTTTGTTTTTGAGATGTAGAAATTTTTTATGTATTCCAAGTAAGAAACCTTGCTTGTTTTTTTTTTTGTTTGTTTTATTGGAAATGCTTTTCCCCACTCATTGTTGTCTTACTCATTGTTGTATTCATTTTGTTGTTAATGTCTTTGGATGAACACTAGCTGTTAATTCTAATGTAGAAAAATTTGTCTTTTCTGTTTCTGAGGTTGTGAACCCCAGAAATCTAAGACGGGTCTCAGTTCATTTGGAAAGTTTATTTTGCCAAGGCTGAGGATGCACACCCATGACAGACTCAGGAGGTCCCGATGATTTTTGCCAAAGGTGGTCAAAGCATAGGTTTGTTTCATACATTTTAGGGAACGATAAGACGATCAACATATGTAAGATCAGCATTGGTTCAGTCTGGAAAGACGGGACTACTCAAAGCAAGGAGGGGGCTTCCAGGTAGGTTAGAGACAAATAGTTGCTTTTGGTTTTTTTTTGGAAACAGGATTTTGCTCTCGTTGCCCAGGCTAGAGTGCAATGGTATGATCCCGGCTCACTGCAACTTCCACCTCCCAGGTTCAAGCGATTCTCCTACCTTAGCCTCCCAAGTAGCTGGGATTACAGGTATCCGCCACCATGCCCAACTAATTTTTGTATTTTTAGTAGAGACAGCGTTTCATCATGTTGTCCAGGCTGGTCTCTGACTCCTGACTGCAGGTGATCTGCCCTCCTCGACCTCCCAAAGTGCTGAGATTACAGGCATAAGCCACTGGGCAGACAGTTGCCTTTTTTTTTTTTTTTTTTTTTGAGTTTTTGATTGGCCTCCCCAA
>PVKP010028882.1:0-29618 GCA_004027715.1 Plecturocebus donacophilus | reverse complement strand
TTTGCTTTCTAAACTACCTCTCCCTCCAGGAACAATGATTTGCCAGCAATAGTGCTGGGTGGCTCTTCTTCGTTTCTAAGGGTGCTGGTGCAGTCCCCTTTGGTGATGATGATTTGAGGCTGAAGACAGCAACCCGAGATGAACGGTGCAGCGGAGAAGGACGGAGAAGCACCTTCCACATGTCCCACTCCAGGGGTTCAGATCGGACTTCACGGTAGACTCTCAGTAGCCCTTTCCTGATTCTCCCAGCCCAAGTCTTTCCTCCTTCCTGAGGCTTCTCAATGCATAACACTTTTGCTTACACACCTCTGGCCTGTGTCCCTGTCAGCTGTGTGCACGTCTTATCCTCCCTATGGACTGAGCTGCGTGGTGCCTCACTCCAGGGCCATAGGCAGGGTGACCACAGTGGGAATGGCACCGCTGGGTGGAGCAGTGCACAGCTTGCAGCCCTAACTCTGTGATCCCATCGCTAGCCCCCCATGATGCCCACCTGCAAATGGTCTACTGCAGGAAGGAGGGAGAGAGGGAAGAAAGAAAGAGGGAAATGAGGTCTGTCTACAGCTTGGTGCTCTGACCCAAGACACCCCAAAACACCCCAGATTGTGGTTTTTGCTCTCCCCTATTTCCCTTTAGAGCTCCAGCTTTTTGTTCATTGCATTTTCTCTCTACTGCTAAAGATGGCTGCATTGAGCCGGACCTTGAGCCACAGCTGCCAAGACATGAAACTGACCTGGGAGGAAAGTGGGCCTTGAACTTGGTCTGGAACATCCTGGCCAGGATGACGAGCAGCAGCACCAGCAGCACACTGGTTGCCGTGAACGCCACGATCTTCCACGTGGTCAGGAGGGTCTCGTGGGTGCCGGGCCATGTTTGCTCTGCGTGAGAGAGAACAAAGCTGTACACGAGGCTCCCAGACCGTGAGGGGCGCCAAGGTTCCCCATAGGCTCATTTGCTGGATTCATCTGGCACAAGAGATGCGCGTAGGGTGCCTCTGACCCCCAGGGCTTGGCAGAGATACCACGGGCCCCTGCAGCTCATATAAATTGCATCAGGATCCACACAACCCTGAAAAGCTGTCTCCAGCGTGGGCTCTGCCAGGTTGCAGACCTGCATGCTCACATTCCAGTTCCAGGCATAGGCCTGGCACAGGCTTAAATAATGTATCTGCTTCTTGAGGACAAAGGGGGGCATCCCTCTTACCTGGAGAAGTTCTGAAATGGACCAAGGGCTGGGGGAGTGGGAAGCTGGGCCCTTTGTGAGTGTTCTGGGATATGCTGTGGGGTTGGGTAAAGCAAGGAACAGAGGGTAAAGGGGACACCTGCTCCATAGCTCTCACGTCCTACCACCTCTGCCATCAACTGTCTGCCAGCTCAGGGGCAGGAGCAGGCCCTTCCAGAAGAGATTCTTATCCTTGGGCACAGGCCACCTTAGGCATCTCTTAGATGCCTCCCTGCCTTGTCATGCCCACCCTCTTAGACACTCTGTCTGTACTTCCCCCATCGCTGGCTCACAGGACCATCTGTGCACTGCTAGAGACCCAGCATTAACAAGTGCTTCCTTGAGTCCAGGCGAGAAGCATGCAGTCATAGCCACTACTCAGGGCAGCATCCCCAGCCTGGAAAGGGCTGGGGAGAGTGGGAAGGAGACAGTGGGTATATGCTGGCACCCTGGTCTGCGTCCTATGGTCACTCTCTGGGTGCACTGAGGCCAGTGGGGAAGGTGGTTTGCAAGTAAGTCATTTGCTTTTAACTATGAAGCCTTGAAGCTTGCAAATGGCCTATAGTTTTATAAGTGAGAGCAGAAGCTACACACAATATCATTTGTATTCTGATATGTGTCCTTGAGTGGAAGAGAAAGGTAAAGTTATGCGCCACTTGGGTCCAGGGCAATACATGTAATTCTGGTCACACCCATGGACCTGTGTTCTTACCAGTGGAAAGGGACAAGGCTGGGAGAAATAAGAGTGCAGAGGTTGGAGGTCCTTCTATAGATGCTAGGGGTCTAGGGACTCTGTTTAGAGGGTCAGCATTTTAACTTGGGAATGGACAGGTTAATACTCCTGACCCTCTGAACAGGGTCACTAGACCCCTCGCATCCATGGAAAGACCTCCAGCAGACGGGTTAATACTCTTGACCCTCTGAACAGGACCTACAAGTATCTGGCACAGAACCCAGCAGCAGCTCCATCGACCTGCAATGCTACGTTTCGATATCCTGTTCCTGACACTGCATGTGGGAGGAGGGATACAGCTTGGTACACAACCACCACCCACTGTGTGCAGATGACCCATGGAGGGTCCACCTCCTCCAAGGGTGAGGCCTTCAGTCTTACCTGATTTGATGCAGTAGACTTGATAGGAAGGAAACCACTCTCCATACTGGCAGGTGATATACTTGTAGTCGCTGGTGAGGCTGTAGCCAGGATCGCAGTAAAACTCCACCACAGTTCCATGGTTGTAGCGCTCACAAGGCCGCGGGTGGCAGACGAAATCGCCGTGACTCACCATTGGAGGTAGTGGACAAACTTGGGCAGTAGGGGAGAATAAGAGTTTCAGTACCACATGCTCACCTTTGTCTGAAGCCCTTAAGACAAAGAACGGCCTAGGAGAACTCAGTTAAATGTGTGCTTATAGATTAATCACCTGGCTACTGAGTTGCACTAGAGATGGCCTCTTTAGTATTTTCATGGAAGGTCGAATGGAAGCCTGCTCTAATATTCTGAGCACGTGCTGTTGTGACATGCCATTGTGAAGTACATCGTAAAAGAGAGGCTCGTTTTACAATGCAAAGAGTATGCCTATTTAATAGAGAGTATTAAGCTACTCTATTAATAATGCATGCTATTATGTGCCAGACAACCTAGTAAATAAAATTAAGATATTTCTGGACAAAATCTTTACTGAAAGGCATAGCTATCACAAGCCAGTTTCTGTGACCACGGTAGTAATTTGGGACTATTAAAATTGCAGGACAGTGTCCCTGACCTGGTCCCCTACTACCCTGCTGGGGCTTGGCCAATGATGAACATGGAACAGCTCTTCCAGCTCTACCAGCAGAGCCAGGGCACAGCCTCCAGGGCAACCAGAGTTAGGAGCCCTGGGCATGAGGCTTGGTTCTGCCACGTCACCACCCTGTGTGACCTTAAGCAGATCCCTTAACTTCTTTGAGCCTTGATTTTTCTCCTCTGTAAAATGGAAGCTTATGCTACCCTAGGATGACGCCTTAGGCTTTTTCTGACTCTAATATTCCATCACATTAGGGGAAGAAAAAGTTGTTTTTAGTGTCCTATCTTGGTACTGCATTCTAAGTTGCCAGGTAAGAATGGCTCCATCTCTGTCACCAGAAAGATGGCTTCAGTGGGAGTTTGGTGCTTTTCCATCTCATGCCACAGAGAGGTCTTTCTTGGATGAGGACTCAGAAATAAACAGCGCTGCTGCTTAAACATTCTTCAAGAAACAGTCAAACCACAGATTCTACCAGTGCCAGCTTCAAACTCACACTCATGGAAACCATTAAGAACTTTGACAAAAAAAAACGCTCAAACCAAAAAGTTAACTGTTGATTCCCTTTCTTGGGGTAACCAAACACCCTGGCCAGTGCAGAACAGATACTGCCCACCATATAGGCTGGAAGGGGTGCCCTCTCCACACTGGCCACTGAAACAACTCACTGGCAGCAACAGGTGCCCACTGAGGCTGTATAACAAGATGGCACTCCCTGCAGAGCAGGCCGCCCTGCTGGAGGTGTGTGAAGCAGTGGCGAAGGCATGCTACAGGCACTCTCTGTCGTCCTGCAAACAACACTGTGGTGTAGATCTTGGTTCTTTCAGGGAAGGGGAAACGCAAACTCACAGAGGCAACAGGAGGGGTGAGCAGAAGCCCAGTCCTGCTCCAGACAGGCCTACGTCTGAATTCTTGCTGAACTACTCACCAGCCGAGTGACCCCAAACCAGCTTCAGGGTCCTCAGCTGTACAAAAATCTCTGAGGGCTATTTTGAGAAATGCTGGTGAGGGCTTAGTTTAGAGCTGACAAATTGTAAGTGATTATTCAGAGAAAACCAGGATTCAGGTATCTAAAAAGATGGAATATAATGAGGTGATGCAAAGTGGAGAAGCCAGCAGGAACACCCCAAGATTAGCGAGAACAGGAAGCTGCTACCCCTCCTGGGCTGGTGGAATGAAGGGGTCTCATTGCTGGGGTCCCCAGTGGAAGGTGGAACCATGGAGGGCTATCGTGCAGGAGCTGGAGCCTGGGCAACTCAGACCCTGCTGGAGATGCCCCCAGGGCAGGAAGAGTGAGAAAGAAGTAGCCTGGTTTCTCCACCTGCCCACCCTCTAGGCTCCCTCTGGACGAAGCCAGTGGGGAGCCAGGTGACAATGAGGTCTGGGAAACCAGGTCTGCGGCGGGCAGCTAGTCTAGATCTGGTGCAGTGCAGGGAAGGTCCAGGGGTGGATCTGAGGCTGGCAGGCCCAGGTGTGCTCAGGAAATGGCGGCTGCAGGTGGCTGCTGTGTGGATCCCACAGGTGGACACTGGCAGGGACAGGCTTTGAGTTCCGACTCTGAGGCCCAGGGGCTTTCTGCTGCCTTGCCCCAGGGTATCTCCTGGGCTGGCAAATGCAGTCACATAACCACTTGCATTTCTACAAACTCTTTTGCTCTTTTCAAATTCGCTACCACCAGGGTGCTCTGGGAGCATCCCCAGGAAATAAAGCAGAAAGAAGCAAAGGGATGGACAGCTGATGAGGAAGAGGGAGAGAGAAAAAGGTGCTGGCCACGTTGTTGAACTGATCCTGGGAGATCCAGGGATGTGGCAGTGAGGGCTCTTCTCTCCTTGGAGGCCCTCCCCCATGCCGTTTCTCCTCCACTCAAGTCTTGGGAGAACACCAAGAAGGGGTCTCCAGTGGCCCCAGAACTGATTGGGGGGCCCCTCCCCTGCACTGCGGGAGCATTCCCCAATGCTACTATACACTCAGGAAGCCAGCACCTTCTCTGGGACAGGAGCCCCTTTCTGTGGTCAAGGGTATGGCAAATGTCCATCGATAGATGAATGGATAAAGAAAATATGGGCAATATACACCATGGAATACTATTCAGCCTTAAAAAAGAAGGAAGTCCTGCCACTAAGGACACCACGGATGAACCTGGAGGAGTCTGCTAAGTGAAATAAACCAGGCACAGAAATACAGATACTGCACAATTCACTTATTATGTGAAATCTAAAAAAGTTGAACACATAAAAACAGGGAGCAGAATGGTGATTAGCAGGGTCGGGAGGTAGAGAAAATCAGAAGACGTAGGTCCAAGGGCAAAAGGGTGCAGACCCGTAAGTTGAAATCCAGAGCTCTGATGTACAGTCTGCGGACTCCAGTTAATGATACTGTGTTATACAGTAGAAATTCACTAAGAGAGTACATTTCAGGAGATGGATTATGTTAACTTACTTGACTGTAACAATCATTTCACTATGTAGATATATCTCAAAATATCACGTTGGACACCTTAAATATATAACATTTTTATGAAAGAGAAAAAGGGGTACACAGGGCAGGAAGGCACTTCTAAAAGGCTCTCCAAACAAGTCCCTGAGGGGTACTGTAGGATTAGAGAATCACCAAAACTGTTTTCAAAGCACAGAAAATGTCATGAAAGAGGCCACATAAATGGATGCAAGTTTGTGATCAGCAGCATTTTTTTCTCACTGGGCCCGAAGGATGAACAACTTCAAATCATTGCATTCGCCCCGAGGCAAATGGTCCCATGGTGTGCTCAAGAATTTCTGTACTGTACAGATCAACCATTTAATCAACCATTTAATGAGCAAAGGCAGGCAGCATGGAGTGGTATATAGGGGTATGGGCTGGGGAGTTGCCCAAATTTGTGTTCAAACCCCAGCTCTACCACTGATGAGCTTCAGGGTGTTAAGCAGCTTGTTTGACTTCTTGGGGTCTTAGCTTTTTCATCTGTCTAATGAGTGAAACAATTCCCAACTCCTCCAGTTGATGTGAGGATTTGAAGATGTACAGAAACTGTGTAACACAAATGTCAGGGACACAGTAGGCACTTAATAAATAACAGCTATTAGTATCACTGGTGTCCAAACTTGCTGGGGTTCCCATGCTAACCTTCCCATACTGGGGCACTGCCAGGCTCCTTAGGCATTAGAAAACGTGGGATTGCACCAGGGAAGCCCCAAACATTCAGAGAATGTGACCTAATCTCATCACCACATTTTCTCAGAGGTCAGATAAAAACCATCCATTGTAGAGGCTTTAACTCTGGGACTGTCATAGTCGGCTGGTAATGGAGATGCATTTTCCCCCTAAGTGGAAACATTTATCTTCACACCTTGTAGTGTTTCTGATGATTGCACCTGGCAGGCCATTAGCTTTGCTGTAAAGGAAAGCCCCATGTGGGGTGGTGAGGGTAGAGGGTGAGAGTGTTTCTTTTAACTTGGAAGCAAACAACAACAAAAGTATTATTAATTACAAACTTAGAGAGTCTTATTTAAAAATCCGGATATAAAAATACCCATGGCTTAGGGACTTCCACCTCTCCTCCAACACAGCCTCTCACTATGGAGCTCACTGAGTTCTACTGTCTCCTCTCCACACCTTCCCTAACAGACAGTTCTATGCAGGCAGGCAGGCAGACAGACAGACAGACAGACAGACACACTCCCACACCCAGAGGCCTTAGACACGTGGCAAACAGCCCCGTGAACAACAGCCATGCGACTGGCATTTGAAATAACCTGTGTGTTCCTAGAAATTCTGGTGAGTAAAACTGGACCGGCTATAGCACTTTTTTCTGTTCTTATCTTAGAACTCCTTTAGGCTCAGCCTGTGACTCATATCCTGTCAGTTGCTAGCTCTAAGGAAAACACACCCGGGGAAAACCTGTGGGTGATGAACAAAGATCCTTCCACAACTCCGTTTTTCTTAATCTCACTTTAGACATCATTAGCAACAGTTACGGCTTTTGTGAGGCTTGGAGTCTGGACATTTGGTGGTTACAGGCAGAATCCAAGCAAGGCTCTGCTGAGACTCTGCCAGAAACGGAAGATGATTCCTGTCCCCCAAGTGTGAAGTCTCTGCTCCTTGTTTCATGACAGAGGGTTACGGCTCTTTCAGACTAGCCGGAAAATTCCTACCTATCCAAATGACTGCAGAGTCCAGTTTTTGCCATATTTAGTCTCTTATGGAACTTCCCAGAGGTGGGCCACATGGGGGGAGGCGGGACCAAAGGATGGAGTGCCGAGGCATGGGACCTGAAGTCTTCCCTGAGGTGCCCAAGAGTGGCCTGAGCCTGGCTGGATACACTGCGGTAAGACTGCAATTTCCCCAAATAAGCCTTCCCTCCTGATCCAGCCTCCTCTCAACTTAGTGACCTTTCCTCACCCTCCCTCTGGCTATGTCCTCCTATGCAGATTTAATTGCAACACAAACACCAGCCCCTTAGGGAAGCCTTCCCCAAGTCCACAGGCAGTGATTTTGGAGTTCCTGGGCACTTTGTGCATTTCACATTCCTAATACTTGTACAGATCTGTTAACTCTTTGAGAGTAGGGACGGTGTCTCTAGAGTTTTTCTAACTCCTGTAGCATCCAGCATGATTCTGGATAAACATTTGCTATTGAGTGAATGGAAATGTCAAAGTTTTCACAATAAACCAGAGGCAGTTCCCTGTCCGCTTCTCTCCTCTTGGCAATGACCTGCAATTTTCACGCTGTGTCTGGTCCGATTTTTTAATGAGAAAAAAAGGGGAGACGTGATAATAGTTTTATCATAGCCTCACAGCTTCACCCGACGGACACTACACACAAGGATTTGCGTACATTTTAGGGATGGCTTAGTGAAGTGAAATAGAGCTTCGTCAGTCCCACCTCTGAGATACACACTAAAATAAAGAGGTCAGTGTTTCTAACATCTGCAAAACAATGCCAGTTGTTTCTTTCCTTGATGCACTAACAGGTGTGCAGATCGTGGTGTAATACGGTATATGATAAAAATGGAATGTTTAATTCAAACGTCCTTTATTGCAGGAGAAGCACATTTAGAACAGAGATGTGGTCGTGCTAGTTAAGGAACAGGTGGGTGCTGGGGTGGGAGAGGACTTTAACAGGGCAAAAATAAAGCACAGCAGCTGCCAACCTGATGTGTGGGAAATAAAGGACAGGGAAAAGACGTTCAGGTCTTCCTCCTGAAAAAAAGAAGTGTAAATATGAAAACATAAGACTATTTCTCTTGATTGAAAAAAAAAAAACCCAAAGCCCCCTTTTTTTCCACAAAAATAAAGATTTTATTTTTTAGAGCAGTTTAGGTCCACAGCAATATTAGCAGAAGGTACAGGAAGTTCCCGTATACTCCCTGCTCCCATGCAAGCACAGCCTCCCCCGTTATCCACATCCCCACCAGAGCGGTGCATTTGTTACTGTTGCTGAACCTATCGTTATCACCCAGAGTCCAGAGTTTACATTAGGGTTCACTCTTGGTGTCGTACATGGGTTTGGATAAATGCATATTGACATGTATCCACCATTAAAGTATCATGCAGGGTAGTTTCACTGCCCCCCTCCAAATCCTCTGTGTTCTGCCTGTTCATTGCACCCACCCACCCCAAAAAGCCTGGCAATCACTAATTGTTTTGCTGTCTTCATGGTTTTGCCCTTTCCAAAATGTTGTATAGTTGGAATAGTACAGTACATAGCCTTCTCAGATAGGTATCTTTCACTTAGTAATACGCATTTAAAGTTCCTTCATATCTTTTCATGGTTTGATGGCTAATTTCTTTTTAGTGCTAAATAATATTCCATTGTCTGGATGTACCACAGTTTATCCATTCACCTACTGAAGACATCTTGGTTGCTTCTAAGTTTTGGAAATTATGTATAAAGCTGCCATAACATTTATGTGCAGGCTTTGGTGTGGATGTAAGTTTTCAGTTTCTTTGGGTAAATACCAAGGAGAAAGATTACTGGATCATGTTAGGAGTATATTTAGTTTTGTAAGAAGTCATGAAACTGCCTTCCAAAGTGGTTATATCCTTTTGCATTCCTGCCAGCAACAAATGAGAGTTCCTGTGGCTCCACATCCTCATCAGCATTTGGTGTTGTAAGTGTTCCAGATTTCGGTTATTTTAATAGGTAAGCAGTGATCTCTCTTGTTTTAGTTTGCATTTCCTGATGACATCTGACATGTAGCATCTTTTCATGTGTTTGTTTGCCATCTGTTTATCTTCTATGGTGTTAAGGTCTTTGGAACATTCTAAAATCAGGTTGTTCGTTGTTTTTTTTTTCCCAGTGTAAAAAGTTTTTTTTTTTTTTAATTGTGTATATGTAACATTAGCCAAAATTATTTAGAGTCAATAAATTTTTATTCAAGGAATTCCATGTTGTGATTTCTTTCACTGTCCCTCAAGGTCACTTTAGATCCTCTAAAGAGCTGGAGCGAAAAGATTTATCTTCAAGTTAGCACTTTTTAATGAAACTGATGCTTATTTTAATCCAGTTGTCCTGTCACCCCATAATTCTTTTGAGATGGAGTCTCACTCTGTCGCCCAGGCTGGAGTGCAATGGCATGATCTCAGCTCACTGCAACTTCCGCCTCCCAGGTTCAAGCAATTCTCCTGCCTCAGCCTCCTGGGATTACAGGCATGCACCACAAGCGGTTTGACCATGTTGCTCAGGCTGGTCTTGAACTCCTG
Organism: Plecturocebus donacophilus; assembly: GCA_004027715.1. Lineage (NCBI taxonomy): Eukaryota > Metazoa > Chordata > Mammalia > Primates > Pitheciidae > Plecturocebus > Plecturocebus donacophilus. The sequence continues at coordinate 19,918 of PVKP010028882.1, read as the reverse complement.
ACCTCGTGATCCACCTGCCTTGGCCTCCCAAAGTGTTTGGATTACAGACATGAGCCACTGTGCCCGGCCTTGTGTTCTTATTGTAGACTTTTAATAGTTCCTTGTATATTTGGATAACAGTCCTTTATCAGATGTGCCTTTTATAAATATTTTCTACCAGTCTGTGGCTTGTTTTCTCATTCTGTTAACATTGTCTTTTGCAGAACAGAATTATTTCTTTCACACATCATGCCATTGGTGTTGTATCTAAAAAGACATCAGCATACACAAGGTCATCTGGATTTTCTTACATGTTATCCTCTAAGAGTTTTACAGTTTTGCATTTTACATTTAGGTCTATGATTTATTTTGAGTTAATTGTATGAAAGAGTGTAAGGTCTGTGTCCAGCTTTTTTTTTTTTTTTTTTTTTTTTTTTTTTTTTTTTTTTTTTTTTTTTTTTTTTTTTTTTTTTGTATGTGGATGCCCAATTGTTCCAGCATTATTTGTTGAAAAATCTGTCTTTGTTCCATTGTATTGCCTTTGATCCTGTGCCAAATATCAGTTGACTATATTTATGTAAGTCTATTTCTGGGCTCTGTATTCTGTTCCATTGATCTATTATTTCACTAATACCACACTGTCTTGATTACTGTAGCATTATGGTAAGTTTTGAGGTCAGGCAATGTCAGTTCTCCCACTTTGTTCTCCTTCAATATTATGCTGGCTATTCTCAGTCTTTTGCTTCCCCATATAAACTTTAGAATTATTTTAATAATACCAAAAAAAAAATAACTTGCTGAGATTTTGATTAGGAGTACATTGAATCTACAGAGCAAGTTGGGAAGAATGAACATCTGTACAATATTGAGTCTTCCTATCCATGAACATGGACTATCTTTCCATTTATTTAGTTATTTGATTTCTTTCATAAGAGTTTTGTAGATTTCCTAATATGGATTTTGTAAGATTTGTGTCTAAGCATTTTATTTTAGGGGGAGCTAATGTAAATGATATTGCATTTTAAAATTTCAAATTCTACTTGTTCATTGCTAGTATATAGGAATGTGATTAACCTTTGTATATTAACATTGCATCCTGCAACCTTGCTATAATTGCTTATTAGTTCTAGGAGGGTTTTTTTTTTTTTTTGGTCAATTCTTTTGGGTTTCTTACAGGGATGATCATGTCACCTGTGAAAAAGATAGTTTTACTTCTTTCTTCTTAATCTGTATACCTTTTATTTCCTTTTCTTGACTTACTGCATTAGCCTAGAACTTCCAGCATGACATTGAAAAGGAGTGGTGAGCAAGAACATCTTTGCCTTGTCTCTGATCTTATGGGAAAGCTTCTAGTTTCTCTTCATTAAGCATGATGTTAGCTGTAGGTGTTTTGTAGATATTCTTTGTACAGTTAAGGATATTGCCCTTTATTTCTAGGTTACTGAGAGATTTTCTCATAAATTGGCATGGGATTTTGTCAAATGCCTTTTCTGCATCTACTGAAATGATGATGTGCTTTTTTTTAGTCAGTTGTTGTGATGAATTGCATTAATTGATTTTTAAATGCTGAACCAGCCTTGTATATCTGGGATAAATTCCACTGGATCATGGTATATAATTTTTAAATACTTTATTGGATTAGATTTGCTAATATTTTGTTGAGGAATTTTGCATTTATGTTCATGAAAAATATTGGTCTGCAGTTTTCTTTTCTTGTAATTTATTTGTCTGTTTTTGGTATTAGAGTAATGCTGGCCTCACAGAATGAGTCAGGAAGTATTTCTTCTGCTTCTATCCTCTGAAAGAAATTATAGAGAATTGGTATAATGTCTTCCCTATACGTTTGGTAGAATTCACCAGCAAATACATCTGGGCCTAGTGCTTTCTGTTTGGGAAGGCTATTAATTATTTATTCAACTTTTAAAATAGATATAGCCCTATTCAGATCGTTTGTTTCTTCTTGTGTGAATTTTGGCAGATTGTATCTTTAAGGAATTGGCCCATTTCATCTAGGTTATCAAATTTGTGAGCATACAGTTGTTCACAGCATTCATTTATTATCCTTTTAATGTCCATGGGATCTGTAGTGATGTCCACTCTTTCATTTCTGATATTAGTAATTTATGTTCTTTCTCTTTTTGCTTAGCCTTGTTAGAGTTTTATTAATTTTATAAATCTTTTCTAACAACCAGCTTTTGGTTTTGATGATTTTTGCTACTGAGTTCCTGTTTTCAACTTCATTGATTCGTGCTCTAATTCTTATTTCTTTTCTTCTGCTTACTTTGTATCTAATTTGCTCTTCTTTTTCTAGTTTCCTAAGGTGGAAAGTTGGATTACTGATTTTAGATCTTTCTTCTTTTCTAACATATGTATTCAATGCTAGAAGTTTTCATCTAGGCACTGCTTTCACTGCACCCCACAAATGTTAAGTTGTGTTTTCATTTTATTTAGTTAAAAATATTTTTAAATCTTCTCCTGTGATTTCTTCTTTGACTCATGTTATTTAGAAGTACACTGTTTGTATTTTGAGATTTTCCTATTATCTTTCTGCTATTGATTTCTAGTTTAATTCTACTGTGGTCTACGAGCAGAATGTGAACTATCTTGGTGAGTGTTCCATATGGACTTGGAATAATGTGTTTTCTGCTGTTGTTAAATGAAGTAGTCTATGTATGTCAATTATTGTTTAATGATTGATAGTGCTGAAATCAACTATGTCCTTACTGATTTTCTGCCTGCTGGATCTGTCCATTTCCAATAGAGGTGTGTTAATCTCTATCTATAATAGTGGATTTATCTATTTCTCCCTGCAGTTCTATCAGTTTTTGCCTCATGCCGTTTGATGCTCTGTTAAATGCACACACATTAAGGACTGTTAGGTATTCTTGGGGAATTGACCCCTTTGTTTTTATGAAATGCTCTTCTTCATCATTGATAACTTTCCTTACTATAAAGTTCATTCTGTCTGAAATAAATATGCAGTAGTTACTGCTCCTTTCTTTTAATTACTGTTAGCATGGTACATTTTCCTCCATATATTTCCTTTTAATTTATATTAATTTGTCTTCATATTTAAAATGGGTTTCTTATAAAAAACAGACAGTTGTGTTCTTTTTAAAAATCTTCTCTATTTCTGTCTTTTAATTGGTGCATTTAGACCACTGACATTCAAAATAATTATTGATATAGTTGAGTTATCTACCATATTTGTTACTGTTTTTTGTTTGGTGCCTTTGTTCTTTGTTGCTATTGTTACCTTACACTTTTTCTTCCACTTCCAGGATTTCTTTTTGGTTTTAATTGAGCATTTTAACTGATTACAATTTCTCTCCTGTCTTAGCGTATCAGTTATACTTCGTTTTAAGCTTTTTTTTATTGGTTGCCTTAGCGTTTGCGATGAACATTTACAATGAATCCAAGTCCACTTTCAAATAACACAATGCCACTTCACAGGCAGTATGAGTACCTTATAATTATAAAATAATCCTATTTTTCCCTTTTTCCCATCCCTTGTATCATTGCTGTCATTCATCTCATTTAGTATATACGTATATACACATATATGTGTGTGTGTGTGTAACATACCTAAGCACACATAATCAAGTACATTGTTATATTGTTTTGATATTATTTTGAATAAACTGTTATCCACTAGATCAATCAAGAATAAGAAACATAAAAGTTTTAATTTTACCTTCACTCATTCCTTCTTCATTGTCCTTTCTTTCTTTATGTAGACTCAACTTTCTGACCTATATTACTTTCTCTATCTCTAAAGAACTTCTTTTTAACACTTCTTGCAAAGCCTACTGACACCAAACTTTCTACATTTTTGTTTGCCTGAGAAAGTCTTCCTTTCTCCTTCGCTTCTGAAGGTTAATTTTTGTGGGGTATAGAATTCTAGGTTGGTGGATTTTTTTCTCTCAACATTTTAAATGTTTCATTCCTCTCTCTTCCTGCTTGCATGGTTTCTCAGAAGACGTCAGATATAAATAATTCTTATCTTTGTTCCTCTATGAGTAAGGTGTTTTTCCTCTGGCTTCTTTCAGAATTTTTTATTTTTTATTTTTCTGTAGTTTGAAAATTATATTTCTGGTTGCAGTTGTTTTTAGTTGTTGTTGTTCTGTTTGTTTTGCATGTATCCTGTCTGGTTTTCTGAGCTTTCTGTGGTTTGGTGTCTGACATCAATTTGAGGAAATTCTCAGTCATTATTGTTTCACCTATTTCTTCCTTTTCTTTCTCTCTTTCTGGCTGTGGTTAGCAAGTTTCTCCTTGGGTAAGCCATGACTCTCTGTACTTGTCTGTCTCTCCATACTGAGAGCAGCAGTTTGCCCTGTGAACTTACTTCTCTTATGGATCCCAGAAGAGTTCTTGATTTTTCAGTCTGTTCAGCATTTTACTCATTGTTAGCACAGGCTGGTGACTTCTGAACTCCTTACGTGCAGAAGTGGAAACTGAAAGTTCTCCCCCAAAGGCTTTTCAAGGGGTTACTGAAGATTTTAGACCAGTGGTGACTGTGGACAAACAGTCCTCTCCGGACGGGGCCTCAGCCAATCTCTGACTTAGGAGCTGAGTGCTTGCCTGGGTGCCCTGAGTCTCACCAGCGATTGAGAAGTGATGGCCATCCAGTATAAAAGAAAGGAGTGTCTTTTTGAGTCCTGGAAACTTGCTCCTTAGTCTTCGTGGGGAAGACATTCCTACCACCTCCCTTTTATGGTGGGCTGGAAAGCTACTAATAATTAGAGTATCTATCTATCTATCTATCTATCTATCTATCTATCTATCTATCTATCTATCTTTCTATCTGTGTATGAGACAGGGTCTTGCTCTGTCACCCAGGCTGGAGTGCAGTGGCATGATCATGGCTCACTACAGCCTCAACCTCCTGGGCTCAGGTGATCCTCTCACCTCAGCCCCCCAGGTAGCTGGGATTACAAGCACATACCACCATGCCCAGCTAATTTTTATATTTTTTGTAGGGACAGGGTTTTGGCATGATGCTCAGGCTGGTCTTGAACTCCTGGGCTCAAGAGATCCACCCATCTTGGCCTCCAGAATTGCTGGGATTACAGTCATGAGCCACTGCAACCAGCCAAAATTAGGCTTCTTTCTTAACATTATGCAGCATCTCAATGAACCCAGAAAAAGTAAGCATAAGGGTTTTAGGCTGCAGAGCCTCTCTGGTGGTGTGGTGGCATTCAGGCCAGGCAGTCGTTTCTTGAGTGGGACTGTCAGTGTCTGGAATGCTGTGGGGGTTTAACAACACTTCTGCCTGCCCAGGAAATATGAGCAGCATCTCCAAGCCATTGGAACAACCCCAAATCCTCCACCGTCCCACCCTTGCCATGCTCCCAATGTCCCAGGAATTACCCCTTGGAATTTCTACCTGCTCCTCACTTTCATCCCTGGCCCAGGCCCCTCCCTGTCCACCTGGCAGGATGCCTAGCAGTGACTAGGGGGCACATGAGCCAAGGTTTGAAGGCCAGCTCTGCCACTCACTGGCTGAATAACCACAGTCATGTTAGTTAACCCCTCTCATTCAGTTTCCTCAACTGTCTGATAGATAAAACAATACCCACTCACTAGAGCTGTTGTGAGGGCTGCAGGAGCTAAGGGCCTGAGCCGGTGGCTTGCTAAGGGAGGCTCACATCAGGTACTAGTATTGGTTTGTTTTCAGGGATGGGGATCCATGACCCTGGCCCTGCCACAGGGTGAAGCTGCTGGGGAGTGTGGGGAGAAGAAAGCATCTGTCCGTCGTCTCAGTCCCCAAATTCCTCACGTCCCACTTTTAGCCTAGGCAAAAGTGTCTGACCCTACTGCGTCTCTGTCCTATCAGGGATGCAACCAAAGGCAGATCCTCTCCTTGTCCCATGGTATGGTCCAATTAAGCGGGTGAGCTGGAAGTGTGTCCCCCTGCCAGATGCTTCCCATGATGGGCAGCCTGGTGACGGTAGCCACAGAGGGCCCTACAACAGGCTCCTCCCTGGAGCACACTGGTCAGCTCTGTGGCCATTCCCACATGGAGATGCCACAGCACCTTCCAGAGAGACAGAAGCTGCCTTGGTCCAGGGAGGCCTGTGATGCACATAAGCCCCACAGGTTTAAGGAAGCAGGGCTGGGCTTCCCGCCTTGCCCTGGATGACCCTGGCTGGTTTCTTCTGGGAGGTGAACCACACCATCCATCCTTTGGAGAGATGGGGCTTCCCGGGCACACAGTCACCCAGCCTCCCTGTGCGCTGGCAGGGCACTCAGAGTCACCTTCTCCCACTGACATCATCCTTCTATCTCTCCAGCTCTGACTTTTTTCTGTAGGTGACTCCAAGCCCCTTTTGGTAAGTACTGTTCACAACATTGAGGTTGGGTGGCTCAGAGGGCCCCCAGGGCCAGGCAGCAAAGGTCACCTTGTATTTTGGGGGTCTCAGCAGCAGAAGCCCATGCTGTCTCCACTACCAGTATGTGGCGGGCGCATTTTTATTTGCTTACAGGCAACTAAATCTCAAAGCACTTCCCTCCTGTCTTTAGGTACATCCAGGCCCCCATGTGAGCTCAAAGAAGGGCAACTAATCCTATTGCCCAAAGCAAAATGAAGCCAGAAAGAAAGCCTGATGTACGAAGAAAGAAAGAGAGAGAGAGAGAGAGAGAGAGAGAGAGAGAGAGAGAGAGAGAGAGAGAGAGAGAGAGAGAGAGAGAGAGAGAGAGAGAGAGAGAGAGAGAGAGAGAGAGAGAGAGAAAGAAAGAAAGAAAGAAAGAAAGAAAGAAAGAAAGAAAGAAAGAAAAAGAAAGAAAGAAAGAAAGAGAAAGAAAGCAAAAAAGAAAAGAAAGAATGAAAGAAAGGAGGGAGGAAGGGAGAGGGAGGGAGGGAGAGGGAGGGAGGGAGAGGGAGGGAAGGGAGGAAGGAAGGAAGGAAGAAAGGAAGGAAGAAAGGATTCCTCCATGGTCTCTTCTTGCTTTGTGTTATCAGCACTATGGCACCTCCTCCAGCATAGGGAAGGGAGACTATTATACTTGGACAATCTGCATTTTGGATTTTCTGAACTAAGAGCCTCTTTATTCTCTTATTTAAGTATAGTTATTGTGTTCTTTCGCTCACTTTAAAATTTACTTATTTAACAAATATTTTTTGGACAACCACTGATACTACCTTGGTCCCATCCTCAGATGATAAATAAGTGAACACGTGGATATTTATGTGGCTGGATAGGCCTTCTCCTCTATCTGTTGAGAAAAACATTAATAGCACAATCTCACACATACAGGAGTTGGGATGGAGCTCTCAGGTACCACATCTCCCACTGGGGCTTGGAAGGCACCTGGACCAAAAGGAGGCAGTTGTTTTTTTATGCACAGGAAGATCTAAAATGTATGCTGGTACTAGCAGGAAATTAGATAACTAAGAGTCAGAAGGTTTAAAAAACTAAAGGCGAGCCCACCTTGCGTCCTCTGCAATGGAGATGGGCCAGAGTGAACAACTGCCACATGCACCCTATGTGGGAGAAACTGAGGATCCTCCAGACACAAGAAGAGTCCAGGGAAAGGGATCGGGCCTAGGAAAGGTGAGAGGTGAAACTTCAAGGGGCCCGTGCAGCTGGGGAGCAAGGGAAAAGAGAAAATAAACAGGAAGAAGGAGAGTCTGTGGGTGGAACAGTCTCCACCAAGAGAAGGCAGGTCATGCGGGGACATCTCATGGTCTTGGTCCCTCAATGTCGATAATGCAGGACCCTGCTGAGACTCCAACCTCACCCTGATGCTACAGATTGGATTCTACGTCTGAGAACTGGTGGCTAAAATGTCCTTGAGTCTCGGTGTAGGCTCAGGTGTTGTTTCCTGATAGAGGGTGGTATGGAGCTGCTCTGTCTCCACAGTCATAGGCAGGTGCCCAGAGTACCTTCAACAGGGAGTATGGGTGGTCAGAGAAATGGAAGAAATTACTCATCAGCTAAGCAACAGACTGATTTCAAGATAAGAAACTGCTCACGTTACATCTAATCACAAATTCTCTGTGCCACGCTGTAGACTGATAGGAGGTACAGAAGACAGACTAACAGCATTAGGAGTGTGTGCAAGAATCTGCTTTAGATGAGCTTTCCAGGAAAGGCCCCTAAATAGATGACTTTTAAACTGAAATCTAGAGCAGCCCTATTCACAGTGGGGTCCATAGACCACTGGTGTACCCTACTGGTGTACCAACTGTTTGCTACAAATCCATGACAAATAAATAGAGAAACTGATTTGACCTTGTCACAACATCCATGTGTTTTCAATTTCTATTTTGATAGACATTTTCAATATCTAAATTGCATTTAAATAATACAATTTGACTACAGTTGAATCTGATAGTTAAGGAGAGTTACACTATAGTTAATCTGATAGTTAAAAATGGGACCTGTATTATGTCTTTGTCTTTTTATTTTATCTAGAATCTGCTTTTTATTGGGTATTATTGGTATGCAACATATTGGAAAACAACCAAACCACTGGTCCCTTCACTACACAGAGATGAGAGGCCCTAATCCGATCATAAATGCATATAGGAATCCACGATGCAGAAAGACTAGGAAGGACTTGGTCCAGGAAGTGCTGGAGGAGGATGTGCCTGGCAGGGGAGATGGCGCGTGTGAAGGTGGGCTGCAGGCACCGAGAGGCCTGGATGGGGCTGAGTGTGCAGGAGACAGAGGGCTGCACCGCACGAGGGAGGGGAGGCAGGTGGGACGGTGTGTGTGCAGCTCCGTGGCGCCGCAGCAAGCAGTCAGGGTTTTATCAGTGTGAAGGGACACTTCGAAGAGCAGGGACTGACATATTTTTAAAATGCCTGCTGGGTGGAGAACAGGCTGTTGTACAGCAGGGATAGACATGGCAGGACTGCCAGGAAGTGGCTGCCATGCTTGAAGGGATGATGGCGGCCCGGACCAGGATGGTGGCAGTCAATGTGGTGGGAAGGAGAGTGACTTGAATGTTCTTCCTCTGTTTCTGGAATAGGACTTGGTGATTTGGGGGCTAGGAGAAGATGGATCAAGGATAACTCCCGGATTTCTGACCTGGCTTGATTGTGGTACCGATTACTATGTTAGGTTTTTGTTGTGTTTGTTTGTTTGTTTCATGGAAGGGAGTGGTACAGAGCTTGGTTTTGCACTGGTCAGGTGTGAGCTTTCAGTGGGAAAGTCATCCAGGTCAGTTAGGCAGCTGGAGAAAGAGCCTGGGATCAATGCAGAACTCAGGAATCATGAGCATAGAAATAATCTTGACAGACATGGGACGGTATGTACTCACATAGGGGAGAGGGCAGAGAGAAAAGGGAACGGGACCCGGTCCAAATGCTGAGACATTTTACAGGGATGAGAGAGACTGGCAGAGTAGCCTGGGGTGCTTCACAGAAGCCCACACAGGAGACTGTCCCAAGGAAGAGAGAGCAGTTCCTCGTAAGCAGAGAAGGATAGAAACAAAAGAATGGCCATTGGATTTAGCCATACAGAGTCAGTGGTGACCCTAAGAAAAGCAGCTTCCATAGAGTGGCAGAGGGGAAGCCATTCCGCAGTGAGTTGGGAAGAAAAAGGGGTTGGAAACCTTAGGTGACTCTTTAGAGAAGTTTGCTGCAGGGAAGCAGTAAAGAGGATGGCTGGAGGGCCCAGGGAGAGCCCCACTCCCATCCCAAAGCTCTTGATCTTGTTAACAGGTTGGCAGGAGCGGAACAAGGTTGATAATCCAGGCAGGAGGGCAGTCATTCAGGAGGAGAAAGATGCGGTCTTCCACGAGTGGAAGGAGGGGCTGGAGGGAAGCATGAGCGCTGGACACAGGCACAGCAGATCGGTGGCCAGGGCGGTGGAGGTATGAGTAAGCTGCCCTCTGAAGGCCCCCCTTTTCCGAATGAAGTGTGAGGCAAGGCCACTGCTCAGAGGCAGGAGGGAAGCTGACTTGAGAACTATGTATCACTTATCACAGTTCTTAACCCATTTGTATGTTTCACTACACGCAAAAGAATAAAATGAGGTTTAAAACCAGTCTGTGTGCCTTGTAACTATCCACACAAATAATTTCAGGGCAGGGGTTGAGGGAGTCGGAAAGGTAGAAGAATGTAGAATATTTTTACCTACTAAATCCTTCTGAGTCACTGAGCCCAGGTGCTTTAACTAGGTATTTTCATTCTTACTTCTTCCAAAGGCCCATACAGCCCCCTGGGTGTTCTTCATGTAGGAAAGACCTGCCCCTTTAGTCTGTGCACCTGCATCTACCCGACACAGCTGGCGGGAGAGGCTTCTGGCTGCTCACCATAATCCATGTTCCCTTCTTCCTCTCAGGCACCTAGCTGGTCCACGTTGCCTGCTGCCCCTTGTTTCTCTAGGTTCTTGCCAATGGAATATGAGTAGAAGTGATAACAACTACTTTCAAGCCTGATCCATGAAGCCCTTCCCTGCTTCTGGCTACCTAGAATGGAGATGATCCCTCCTAGGAGACCTCAGAAGTCAGCAGAGCTTCCACTGGCTCCTGAATGACTGGGTGGAGGAGGCACTGGCAGATCAACATTCACTCAGTGTCACTACATGAAAATAAACTTCTATTTTGTTTAAGGCATCATCCCTTTTGGAGAACCTTCTTACAGCAGCAGTCTACCATATACAGTTGGTATAAGGAAGAAATAACAGATGTGAATCCACTTTGTGAAACGGCAAAACATGCACGCTCCAGATGTTTCTTGCTATTATTACCACCACACTCATCTCTTTCTGCCATGTTAGTGCTGCATTTGAAGAGTGTAATAATGACTTAAGCCACTGGTTCCTCAACCTGGCTGCACAGAATCACCTGGGGAGCTCTGCCTAATTGGTCTGGAGTGGGTCCTGGGCTTGAATAGATCTTAAAGCCCTGGGATGATTCTAATGAGTAGACAAAGTTGAGAAGCAATGCCTCCACAGTTGCAATGGTCAGGGGGACGCCCTTCATCACCTACATGCCGAGGATGGATGCTTTACAACACTGAGTGGAGTCAGGATGCAAATTAAATTATCATGGTAGGTAGTCTGGGTCTTCACCTTTCACCGGGCTCTTGCTATATAAATTGCAGTCCATGGACTGCCCATTTTGAGATCAGCGAAGTGCTTATTAGAAATTGGTACTCTCCAGCAACACCTACTGACTCAGAAACTTGATTTCAGCAAGATTCCCAGGTGATTCACATGCACAGTGCAGTTTGGGAAGTGCTCTCCTGGATCATAAGGAAACTCTGTAGCTGAGCTCTGTAGCAAAGTTGACTCTTAATGCCACAGTCCCAAGTCTCAAGTTGGCCTTGAAAAGCATGGGAAAGTGGTGGGAAAGCCAGTGATCCTGTATGCTGAGTGCAAGGGCTCATCTAAAGACAGCCCAGCATGTTGTCTTTGTGGCTCTGAGAGGGACAGGAGGACAGGGACTCTGTTCCCATAGGTACAGAACCACCCAACCTCTGCCTTCAGGAGTCCTGCTGAATTCTAATCACCAAAATTGCCGTTGTACCAGCCGTCCCCAGTCTGATCTAAGTTTGGGTAATGATTCCAGGAAGTTGCATGGAATCCTCCATGCTGAAGTCCTGGCTGTCTCCAAGGCTATGTCTGAAACCTTGCTTTTAGCTCAGGGAAAATCAATAAACATTACACAGGACATTAAGATTTTCCACTTTTGTTCTGCTGTAACAACACAGAAGGCCAATACATGTGTCCACTGAAGGAAGCCAATGGTGATGATGCTGGGGCTTTGCTTGTTTCCAAGCTGGATAGAGCATGGTGTTTACCTGCTCAGAGATGTGCCGACAGATCAAATTGAAGATCAATATTACCCAGCAGTGCTGAGGGAGGGGCCCTCATTTGCTTTCCATCTCTGAGTCACCACATTAGGATGTCCCTGAAGGAATACAAAATGCATGTGATGACAACTGTGTAACTTCAGAGAAAAAAAATATGACTTCACATAAGAAATCAGAAGTGTGCCTGGTTTTGAAGCCACAAGGAAGCCACGGAGGAGCACACAGGTGACGGAACAGGTGTAAACCTGTGATTTCCTCTGACAGCAGTGGGGAACGGCTGATGCTGAAATCAAAAGCTGACACATGTTTCTGTGTTTTGATGAGGCTGCTTGCTTTCTTTGCATTGATGGGAGCCCCAGTGGCTACAATGAAGACAGTCTTCACCACCACAAGGTAAAAATAAATCACAAGACATCCATGGCGTCACTGTTCTGATGTCTGTGAACCTTTTCCAATACATGCTCCCCCTACAGTCAGGACTCCTAAAGGTAATCAGGGCATCTGAATTTTTTGTAAGGAAAGGAAATCAGGGGCACAAGATTCAAATGGAGTGTGTGTCCCACCATGTAAACCAGGAAGCCCACAGGTAAGGGAGCATTTACAGCAGATCATTTCTGACCTTCTCTGCAATTAGCAAGCCCTTCCAGCATCAGAGATGACACTGAAGTTAAATGTTGCTAGTGTACTCGCAGACTGGATCAAAGTGCCTCACAGACACACATACATTCATGTACCCAATTTTCTAAGCCTCAAGTTTTCCTCCCATAAATTCTTAGGAAAATCCTTAGTGCCTTCTTATTCTTGTCTATTAGCAAGTCCTAATAGATGAAGAAATACATAATTGAGTAGTGAGTTAAGAATAGTAGGAAGCAATTGGTCATGCTTTATTCCTAGCTGTGCTTGAGTGTATGTGTGTATGTGTGTTTGCACTTATGGGTTCTATATTATATCTAGTTCCATAATAAGTTCTATATAATACATAGAGAATAAACAGCCACATTTTCCACTAGCAAAGGTAATTCTAAGGTTTACATGATAGAATTAATTTTATCAGTATTTCTTAGTGTTCTGCAAAAAAAGAATGCATGCTATTCTGCAAAATGCATCATGCTTTTCTGATATCTGAACAAATTTAAGAAAGACTGGCTTAGAAGACATGGACAGTGAAAAGAAAGGGAGAAAAGGAAAAGTCAGCTGGGAGAACAGAATAGGAGAAAGTGTGAGTGTGAAAAAGTGAGAAAGGACAGGCTAAGAAGACATAAAAAAATCAGTGGATTAATGAGAGACCTCAGAGGGGCAGCTTCACACTGCCTCTAGTGCAAAGGTGCACTTTCCTGGGTTCAAATCCTGGCTCGAACACTTAGTGGCCATGATCTTGGGCATTTTACTTTCTCATCTTATTTTCATTTTTGTTCATTTTATTTTCATGTTCTTTCTGAGCTTTGGTTTCCATGATCTGTAAAATGAAAATAGTAATACTATTGCAGGAAATTTATAATAATTAGAAATAATATCCATAAATCAGCAACCACAAAGCACCTGGCACAAAAGTAAATGCTCAATAAAAAGAGACAGTGACTATTACTAGCTATATTACGGGCCAGTGAGATGACATGTGAGCAGTGATGACATTTCACAAGACCCTGCTGTGAGGCAATATATGCACACTATTTCACTGAATCCTGACAACAATTTTGCAGAGAAGGTGTTGCTACTGCCTCATTTGCACAGGTAAGGGAACTGAGGCTGAGAAAGGTGAAGCTATTTGCCCAAGGTCATCTAGCAAAGAAATAGTGAGCTGGGACTGGACCTTACATGCTGCTGACTCCAAAGCTGCTGTCTCTCACTGAGTCATGCCATGGATTTTAAGTGAGCACAGGAGAAAGGGAGCATAGTGGCTCCCAAGAGCCAGGTAGAACAATGATTTCATTATCTGCTAAGACATGTATTATGCACAATGGCGTTAGAGTTCAGAAAAGCCTTGAGGTCTCCAGAGCTAGAAGAAAAGAGAGCTGGAGGAACCCTGACAGATACAGAGAAGACTCTGTTTGGCTCAACTGGTATAAGCAGGGTGTGGTCTACTGGGCTAGAGGAGAGGCTAGCTTTCCTAGAGGAAAGTGCTGTGGGCAGGCCAAAGGATGCTGGCCAACTAGGGTTTGGGGAGATTTGAAGACAGCCCTTTAAACCTGAGCTAGAGGGAAGACAGAAGAGAGTTTGCTTCTTCCAAAGCTAAGGCAGGAAGAGCATGTACGGTGGATTGAATTGGGTACCCCCCAGATTCTGATGTTGAAGTCCTGGCACTTGTGAATGTGGGCTTCTTTGGAAATAGGGTAACTGCAGATGTAATTAAGACAAGGTCATATTATAGTAGGGTGGGCCCTTAATCCAATCATTGTGTTGCTATAATTGAATACCCGAGACTGGGTAATTTATAAAGAAAAGTAACTGGCTCATGGTTCTGCAGGCTGTACCAGTATGGCTCCATCATCTGCTTCTGGCAAGGGCTCCAGGAAGCTTATAATCATGGCGGAAGGCAAAGGGGAGCAGGCGTGTCACATGGCAAGAGTGGGTTCCAGACATGGGGGGAAATGCCACATGATTTTAAACAACCAGATTCATGTGAACTTGGAGCAAGAACTCACTTATCACCAAGGGGATGGCACTAAGCTATTCATGAGGGATCCACCCCCATGATCCAATCACCTCTCACCAGGCTACACCTCCAACACTAGGAATCATATTTCAACATGAGATTTGGAGGAAACAACATCCAAAACATATCAACTTGTGTCCTTATAACAGGAAGAGGTGAGAAACACAGAGGGAAGACAGCCATGTGAAGAGAGACGCCAAAGGAGAACTCCACATGATGATGGAGGCAGAGACTGGGGTGAAGCAGTGACAAGCCTTTGAACACCAAGGAATGCGGCAGCAGCAGAAACCAGGTTGGGGACAGCAGAGTCCCCCATGGGAACTCCAAGGGCCACAGAGTCTTGAAAAATGTCAAGCAGGATGGCAGGCAAAGATCCCACTTGCATGCTGCTTTAGCCGTGGTTGGCTATAGAATTCTTGGCTTCCCAGCTTCCTACAAATTAACTTTTCTTCCCAATTCAAAAACATTTCCATCAGAATAATATACTTACGGCATAAAAATACAGACTGACATAGGCATAGGTGTTTACTTGTGATAGCTGAAGCTAAGGACTAGTTTTAAAATCTGAATTTCACTATAATTGTTTTTGTTTTGTTTTGTTTTGTTTTTACTCCAGTCATGCTTCCCCTTAAGGCCTGGACCTGTGAAATCCCTTCCCATGAATGGAGGGTTAGAAAATGCATTTGGGGGAGGGCACAGTGGGTCATGCTTGTAATCCCAGCACTTTGGGAAGCCAAGGCAGGTGGATCACCTGAGGTCAGGAGTTTGAGACCAGCCTGGCCAACATGGTGAAACTCCATCTCTACTTAAAAATACAAAATCAGCTGGGTGTGGTGGTGCATACCTGTAGTCCCAGCTACTCGGGAGGCTGAGACAGGAGAATCACTTGAACTCAGGAGGCGGAGGTTGCAGTGAGCCGAGATCGTACCACTGCACTCCAGCCTGGGCAACACAGCAAGACTCCATCTCAAAAAAAGAAAAGGAAAATGCATTAGGTTCTCATTTGTCAGAGAACAAACCAGCCAGAATGTAAACAAAGTCCTAGACTTTTCTTCAGAAGCCACAAGAGAAAAAAGATGAGTTATGGAATGAAGGCACTGTCCTCTCTGCACACTGTAACTGTAGAGGAATGTGGGCATGATTTAGAGTCAGGCAGTATATTTTTACAGAATCTAAACCAAAAACAACAAAAGACTTCCTCCAGTACAAAAAAAAAAAAGAAAATAATCACGAAATAGGCATTATGGTTGCCATTTCTATGAAGAAAATGAATGACATGATACATAAAGGTAGGGATAGAAAGGTATGACTATTTTGCCCACCCATCACTCCAAATGTCCAATTGCTTTCTAAGAAAAGGTAGGGAATTACGGCAATGGTTTATGAAGAAAAGCAGAGATGGGGGTGGGAACTAGGGTGGAGAAGGAAGGACGGAACAGCGAGGAATGACCCTAAACACCATGCCGAATATTGCCGAGTGACTCCCAGCCTGAAAAAGGCCCCTGAAGTGACTGAAGGGATTTATTACCTTCTGTGTTCCACCTGATTGCAAGAGGTTTTATTACTATGAAATACAAGTCATCTTACTTCCCAGAGAGGAAGGAAAGAAATAAATCCTGCCTGGAGCAGGGATGGAGAAGGCACTCTAGAGTTTAAGGACAAACACTGAGAATTTCCCATTTGTATTGGTCATCTATTTTCTGAGCATAATGAAGTCACGCTCTTGGCACAAGCTAGAGGCTCATACCCCTGGTCATAGCTTTGCTGTTGCTTAGCTCTGCACTTCCTTCAGTAATCTGACATTTAAACATCACAAAATAAAGACCTCAGCTTGCATGTCTGTGGATTGGCAAAAACAGGAGGGGACTACAAGGCAAGGGAGGATTGTATTTTGGTGAGAACTGTGAACCCAGCAAAAGAAAGGGACTTGTTCCCCACCCCCTGCTGCAAATAGGGAAGCCTTCCAAGCTCATGCAGGCCCGGGACAGGCTACCTGCCCAGGTGAGAACCAAGGGATGGGGGCTTGGGCGGAGTTGGGCTTGGGCCTCATGAGATCCCATCTCTGAATGGTGGGGAAAGGGCATTATTTGAATCCTCCCTTAGGTGTTCTCTTCATTTCTTGATTTGGTGGGAGCAGTAGTTCAAACCAATGAGGCTTTCAGCTTTGTTTCCCCTTTGGTGGGAGAAGAATCAGCTCTCTTCTTCCTTTGACCTCAGTCTAGATCTCTGCACTTACATGAGATTTTTTTTTTAAAGAATATATTTTAGGAGTTCAGGAGAGACAGAGGGCGAATGGTTGTGTGTTTCCACCAGGGCTAAAAGGAAGGCAAGGTGCAGAGGCAGAAGCCTGCTAACGGGCTTAAGCTAGCGAACAGTGGATTCGGAGAGAGAGGATGAGGACCATCTATCATGTCGAGAATCAGAAAACTCAAGAGAAAAAGAGTCTAAAAAGTAATAGCAGGAACACCTGAGAACTTAGATCTACTTGAAGAAGAGGAATAAGGTCTCTTGGTTTTCTCAAGGCAAAAAGATCAGTGTTTCTGGATTTGATATAGAAAAAAAAAAGAATAATGAAGCTTCTTGATGCCATGATACAATCTATCTTGAGTACAAGAGAGATGTGTGACCAAGAAGCAGCAGCTACAGTGGCCATTACTTATTGTAAAAGAAAAAGAGAAAATTAAGCACAGCGATCCTTGAGAATGCTGCATGGCATGCAAGCAGCTATTTTCTGGTAATCACTCTGCTGTAATATATGAACAGTACATGGAAACGATATTAGAATAATTTACTATTGCTGGTGAACAATAAATTAACAGGATTGCTTGCTATTTTGCATTTGCCTCTAATAAAACACCTACCTGTGACCAGGGTCACAGGCAAGGTGGTGGTAATCCAAACAGCACCAGATACAGAATTTTCACTGCCAGGGAACAAAATGGCAAAAGGGGATGGTATGTACTAACATATGTGCCCAGGCCACAGAATTCATTTTGAGTTCACGAAGGGACCTCTGTTTGTTTTAGACAGGGAGAAACACATGAGGGAAAGGGCCTGAGATTTTCTCTTTCCTAGGACCAGGGAACGCACATTTACCTTCAAAGGGAACTGAAGATTCTTTTGTTTTTGAGAATAAGATCTAAAAATCCCATAAGACTTTGACTGATGTAAGCTGGATTCCTAATTAGGATTATAAATTTACTATCTACTTACATCCTTGAAGGTTGGGAGTCTAAAGAGATGGTGGGTGGGAGGTTTGTGTGACCCAAGCAAATCATTTCATTGCTCTGGTCTCAAGTTCCTAAGGAGGCAGAACCCGAGAATGATTTTCATATTTCATGCTGGTGAACTCGTCCTTCAAATAAATCTTGAGTAAGAACATAGTATGTAAATATATAAAACAGAGCCACTGGGGCTGGCGGAGTCTGGAACAAAAGCTACCTGAGGCCTTCCTTGCTTCCCAGGGAACTCCCAGGTCCTTAGAGCTTTACAATCCAGAACCCCTGCTGAAGCATTACCTACCTTGTATTAGGTAGAGGAGGAGAGGGAAGGGCAGAGCTTAGGACAAGCAGATAAATCAGAAGCCCTCCCTCTACTGTCCCATGGAAAGAAGCCCCCCCACTATATCAAGTAAAAAAGGCATTTGCTGCCTTTTTTTCCCTTTTCTGCCAATTCAATTTTATGCTGGGTCCAGCTGCTGGCAGGATCACCGAAAGTCTGCAGGGAGCTTGAGGGCCCAGCAGAGGCTAATCGAGACCATGCCTCTGGTCAGCAGGTTTATTCAGAACCGTGGGAGGCTGAGTGAGTGTTCAGTGTCCGGGTGGTCACTGCTATTGTCATTACGCAGACGTGCGCAAGACTCAGCTCTCTAATAGCACTGGCCACTTGGCATACTGTATATCCCTGGTTGGCACTAGAGCCTTACCTGGGAAGGAGGGAGGGAGGGAAGGAAGAAATGAAAATTACCCCACTGCTCACCATTGTATACAGTGAAGCTTAGGGCAGATCACATGGTATTTCCCTCTCCCTCCTCCAAAACCTTTTACATAAAAATTCAGGTTCCTGAGAACATTAATGGAAAATAAGTCATCAATGGGTGGCTGCGCAGATTATTCAGGTGGCCGGGCTAGTTTCTCCCACGGAAGAGAGTCAGTACAGGAAGAAGCACAGCCTGGGAGTCAAGTCAGGGCTGGTTTAGAATCTTGGCTTTGCAGCCTACTCCCTAATGCCAAGGGGTATGACCAGGCCCGCTTCCTGTCTGAAAAGAGAAGATAGTAATACCTGGAGTTGCCTAGAGGCTGACTAAAGATAGCAGATGAAGTGCCTGCTACCAAGGTGACCCTCAACACACCTCTTCCTTTCCTGCCGCTCCCCTCCTGCAGATGGCTCCAGGCTCACAGGTTGACTGTACAAACATGAGTTTCAGGGAAACTCTGTTAGCCAGCAACGTGGGGAGAAGCTCTCCTAGGACCTCTCCCCTTCATTTTGCCACCTGCTTCCCAGAGCCAGCCAGGAACAGGGCAGCCTCTCTGGGAATAGTGTGGATTCTGGTTAAGAGCAGAATCAAAGAATGTGACCACCAGGAAGGAGCCTCTGAGATCAACTCTTCCAACTCCTTTCCATTCCATCTGAGGAAATGGACAGAGCTAGGATTAGAACCCAGATCAAAATTTCCAGCAGGCAGTCTGGGTTTTAGAAGGGCGAGAACAGTGTCAGTAGAAGGTGTGGGCTCAGGAGGCACAGGGGCTGGGTTGCGCTAGGCAGAGTGACCTTGGGGAGGGAGCAGCGGGGCTGTCTGAACCTGTTTCCTCATCTGCAGGTTGGCGCCACACTTGCTTCTCATGACTGTTGTTGGGAGGAAAGGTCATGTAATAAACCACCTGCATGGTGCTCGGCATAGGGTAGGCATCCAAAAATGTCAAATGAATCAAAGGAAGTTTTAGTTATAACAGCTGCAATGTGTAGGATATAAAGCATGTGCCAGGGCTAGGAGTGCAGGGAGGAACAAGGTGCTTTCTGCCATGGAGTCAGTTGTTCACAGGAGGAAGAAATTTGAAATATTATTTCTCCCTGTACAAGAGTGTAGAAGAGGGGTGGGGTGGGGTGGTTCTTGCCTGTAGTCCCAGTATGTTGGGAGAGGATTGTTTGAGGCCAGGAGTTTGAGACCAGCCTGGGCAACATAGCAAGACCAAGTCTCTACAAAAAAATTTTTACAATTAAAAAAAAATTTAGGCCGGGCACGGTGGCTCAAGCCTGTAATCCCAGCACTTTGGGAGGCCGAGGCGGGCGGATCACGAGATCAAGAGATCAAGACCATCCTGGCCAATATGGTGAAACCCTGTCTCTACTAAAAACACAAAAATTAGCTGGGTGTGGTGGTGTGCGCCTGTAGTCCCAGCTACTCAGGAGGCTGAGGCAGGAGAATCACTTGAACCTGGGAGGCGGAGGTTGCAGTGAGCAGAGATTGTGCCACTGCACTCCAGCCTGGCGCCTGGCGACAGAGTGAGACTCCGTCTCAA
>PVKP010028881.1:0-29518 GCA_004027715.1 Plecturocebus donacophilus | reverse complement strand
GCCACCCATCAATGATGGTTCAAGCACAGAGTGAAATGGCCAGTGGGAGGGAGCCGGACAAGAAGCGCCGAGCCGGCACTCACAGCCAGGCGGAGCAGGAGAACGTGCTGGAAAAGGGAGAATGGAAGCATCGCTACGTCAAAACAGCCAAATTTTAAAAAGCAAACATAGGAAAACGTTCACAACAAATAAAACAGACGAAAGATTGCTGTTCTTAATAGGTATGGTGTTCTTGCCATGAATAAATTTAAAACACCAAGATTTTGACTACCTAAGTAGGAAAAATACTTGAATAGATGATTCGCCAAAGAGGAATTAAATGTGTTAACAATCCTATAGGGAAAAAAAAGTTTAAGAAATGAGCATGAAGCTTTTCACCTATCACGTTGCTGGTGTGTGCTGATGACAGTGGTTTGGGGATTGTTTGAAGGAACTCTTGCTGGCAATGGTGTACATTTGCACAGCTTTCACGAAAGCAGCTTGGGAACAGGCATCAGAGGCCTTAAAATATCACATACTTTGCTTGCACCTAATTGGGTCAATTTATGCCAAAGGTATTTTTATTTATAATAGCAAAAAAAGAGAGACATCATGTGCAATAAGTTAAGCATAGCCTCTCCACTGGGGAAAGTGTACTTCCAACAGATCATCCTTACAGAGTTTATAAGAAGATGAGGAAATGCTCATGTTATTATATATATATGTGTGTGTGTGTGTGTGTGTGCGTGTACACATTTTTCTTTTTGAGACAGAGTTTCACTCTTTTGCCCAGGTCGGACTGCAGTGGGGCGAGCTCGGCTCACAGCAACCTCCGCCGTCCAGGTTCAAGCAATTCTTCTGCCTCAGCCTCCCAAGTAGCTTGGATTAGAGGCACCTGCCACCATGCCCAGCTAACTTTGTATTTTTAGTAGAGACGGGGTTTTGCCATGTTGACCAGGCTGGTCTCAAACTCCTTGACCTCAAGTGATCCACCTGCCTTGACCTCCCAAAGTGCTGGGATTACTGGCATGAGCCACCGTGTCCGGCCATAATATTATTTTTAAAAACAGAATGTTTTTGGTCAGCGCTAAAGGAGAAAATTAACTGGCTTATCCTATATGCAAAGATGAAAGAGAAAAGTGTAATGCTATCAACAGACACAGATAAAGCATTTGGGGAATTCAAAGTTTATTCACACAAAAATAAATACACCAGTAACAGACTGTGCAGAAAAAAGAACCCATTCATAATAACAACAGTGGTAAGAAATCTACATGGCACTCAGAAATAATTTTAATAAAATATGCACCTATACATTTGCAGAGAAAATTACAAATCATTATTAAAAGGAACAAAACGCTAATGCAAACATGGCAAGGTGTTAAAATTCAAGTCAGGAAGACAAGTGCGGTGACTCACGCCTGTAATTCCAGCACTTTGGGAGGCCGAGGTGGGTGGATCACACAGTCAGAAGATCGAGACCATCCTGGCCAACATGGTAAAACCCTGTGCCTACTAAAAATACAGAAATTAGCTGGGCACACACCTGTAGTCTCAGCTATTCAGGAGGCTGCGGTGGGAGAATTGCTCGAACTAGGGAGGCAGAGGTTGCAGTGAGCCAAGATCGCGTCACTGCACTCCAGCCTGGGCGACAGAGTGAAACTCTGTCTCAAAAAAAAGGAAAGAATTCAAGTCAGGCAGCCAGCCACTTTGGGAGGCCAAGGCAGGAGGATCACGAGCTCAGGAGTTTGAAACAGGCCTGAGCAGCATGGCCAAAAATACAAAAAATTAACCGGGTGTGATGGTGCATGCCTGTGGTCCCAGCTACTCGGAGGCCGAGGCAGGAGAATCCCTTGAACCCAGGAGGTGGAGGCTGCAGTGAGGCAAATCGAATCGTGCCATAGCACTCCAGCCTGGTCCGCAGAGTGAGACCCTGTCTAAAATAAAAAAATAATAATTCAGGCATTCGTTACAGCATTCATACATACATAAAACGTTATGTATGTTCAAAATAGTTGATTATGAATTTTAAATAAAAATATAGTTTGCCTCAGCTGTTACATCTTGCATCACAAAGAGCTGTAACTGCCAGAGTGCAAGTGCAGGTGTTTTTTCCTGTATTATATCATCACCGTCGTCAGCTGTTGACTGGTTACTGGCCAGGGGTTTCGAGCTGCTAGGCTTGTGGACACCCCATGACGGCGGGGCGAGCCAGGGGCAGTTCCACCGGGAGCCGTGTCAGAAGTGTCTCCAACCCCGGTCAGTGCTTGTTGTGCTACAACAGCGCCGCCTCATGGTCAGTGCAGGTTCTGACTCGCGTCCCTGGGTCTGAAGGGACACCACCGGGTGTGTTGGGCCGCCTGTTTCTAGCGACTCTGTAAAGAGAATAAAGGAGTGGATTACAGTTGATTCGCTTCTTTCTCGAAGAGCCGAAGCAGACCAACGCCTTCCTCGCCAGAGAATTTACACTGTGTTTCCTTCCCCCTTCCAGAAGTTAAGGGAGTGGAGTCCTGTGTTCTGGAGGGCTCCCTCCCCGGGTCCTTGCCAACACTAAGGCAATCTTTGAAGCTTTTTCAAAATAATGTCTCAAACCCACATTGGAAGTGAGATTTGAGGGCGAGAACTATTTCCGTCGTCGGATAGGAAAAAACTGCATGGAGTGGTAGCATACTTTTTTCCATTTCAAAGTAAGTCGGTCAGTGATGCTATGTAAATGTGTTGGGGTGGTTTTTGGAAATCATGGAATGTTAGGGCTGGACAAGACTTTAGAGATATTTTACTAATTCCCCAAGAGGCATCTGAATGTTGAAATGTCCAAGAATGTACATGTGACTACGAACAAAACTGACCCAATAACACTAGTATTTCTAGCCCTGCACACACGTGTTACCACACCATGCTATGAGGCATACCTTTCTCCTCCCACGCCATTTATTAGTTCTCTAAATCTGCACAGCAGACCACTAAGGAAGCTGACTGCTTACTTGTTTTGATGGTGAAATCATCAACAGCCCCTGTACTCTGTGCTTCAGAATTACTGAAAATCAGGCCAGGCACAGTGGCTCACACCTGTAACCCCAGCACTTTGGGAAGCCGAGGTGGGAGGATCACCTGAGGTCAGGAGTTCGAGACCAGCCTGGGCAACATGGCAAAACTTCGTCTCTATTAAAAATACAAAAATTAGCCGGGTGTGGAGGGCACATGCTTGTAATCCCAGCTACTTGGGAAGCTGAGGCAGGAGAATCACTTGAACCTGGAAGACGGAGGTTGCAGTGAGCCAAGATCGCACCACTGTACTCCAGCCTGGGAGACAGAGTGAGATTCAGTCTCAAAAAATAAAATAAAACAAAATAATAAAAATTAAAATCAATTACTGAAGGTATCTTCATGGAGCAAGAGTTGTGTCGCAGAGGCTACAGAGCATCCCCTCTTCACTTCCTTCAATTAGTTTCATAATTCACTTGGATAACAATATAATGACAATTGCCAGTATTGTGTGCAGTAATTCTGCCAAGCACTGCATTGGGGCTCTATTTACAGCAGCTCATTTAGTTTTTTTGATGATCCAATATGTCAGATACTTCTTGCACTCTTTTTACTGATGAGAAAATTAAGGTTCAGAGAAGCTAAGATACTTTCCTAAGGACACACAGCAGAGGTAGGAGGTAGAGCTAAGACCAGCACTAGACTACCTGGCGCCAAGGCGGGTGCACTCAGCCACAGAGCAGCAGGTAGCAAAAAAGCCCTATCCCACCACTGCTCACAGGTGTAATGGAGACATCCCTGGACTGGTCCCTGTCCTTCACAGTTGGAACCCAATACTAACCAGCTGAATGGCCTTGGGCAAGTCACCCCATGAGTTTATCCACAAAATGGGACTCATAACCTACCTCACAGCACCGTGAATTAATATGGAAAGCACATGATACAGTAGGTGGAATGTGCTTGGTGAAGGCCAGCATGCCACACAAATGTAAGTTTTCTGTATTGCAATATATTTCCCCCCTAGCTTTAGTGCACCATTTTTGGAAGCTTGTTTTTAGCAACGACTATCTTTACTTAGAAAAGCTTCTGAAATCTTGCTTGTTTATGGTCTTGTGAAATGTTTGTTTGTGTGCACACTGTGTGATCATCTAAAAAGTCAGTCATTCTTGGCTACTATTTAAAAGTCAAAAGATAAAAGATGCTGGCAATATGGCAGAGAACAGAAAATGCTCATACATTCTTGGTGGAAATGTAAATTACTCAGCTCCTGTGGAAAGCAGTTTGGAGATTTCTCAAAGAACTAAAATAAAACTACCATTCACCCCAGCAATCCCACTCCTGGGTATATACTCAAAGGAAAAGACATTGCTCTACCAAAAAGACACCTGCACTCATATGTTCATGGCAGCACTATTCACAACAGCAAAGCCACAGCATCCACCTAGGTGCCCATCAGCGGAGGACTGGATAGAGAAATGGGGTTTCCCTTTGTGGCAACATAGATGTGGCTGCAGACCATTATCCTAAGTGAATTATCACAGAAGCAGAACACCACTTACAAGTAGGAGTAAAACAATAGGTACACACAGAGCTAACGATGCAAATAATGGGCTGGGTGCAGTAGCTCACACCTGTAATCCCAGCACTTTGGGAGGCAAAGTGGGTAGATCACCTGAGGTCGGGAATTTGAGACCAGCCTGACCAACATGGAGAAACCCTGTCTCTACTAAAAATACAAAATTAGCCAGGTGTGGTTGCACATGTCTGTAATTCCAGCTACTCAGGAGGCTGAGGCCGAGAATTGCTTGAACCTGGGAGGCGGAGGTTGCAGTGAGCTGAGATCGCACCACTGCACTCCAGCCTGGGCAACAAGAGCGAAACTCGGTCTCAAAAAAAAAAAAAAAAAAGTAAAAAGTCTGTCATTCTTAACTCATTTTTACCAAATATAATGTTGGGGGAAAAAAAAAAGATTTGTCCTGAATCTCAATTTTATGAGCCATTCTGAATGGGTGCCATGATGTGGACCCAGATTAAGATGGAGGAATTAATGGAAAAGATTTGGG
Organism: Plecturocebus donacophilus; assembly: GCA_004027715.1. NCBI lineage: Eukaryota > Metazoa > Chordata > Mammalia > Primates > Pitheciidae > Plecturocebus > Plecturocebus donacophilus. The sequence continues at coordinate 24,491 of PVKP010028881.1, read as the reverse complement.
TGTCTATTTCATACTTTTTCCATTAACATTCAGTCATCTTTTTTTGTAACTTTAAAACAATTAAGTAGCTCCATTACCGAATAAAATGATGATACTGGCCCCCTAAGAGGCTGTATGGAAAGTATGTGTAACAAAAATGACAGGTGAAATAATAGATAGAATTTTTGTAACTGGTATAGTGTAAAACAAAAGCAAGACATGTATTCTTGTGGGTTTTTTGATTTTGGGTTTTTTTTGAGATGGAATCCCACTCTGTTGCCAAGGCTGGAGTGCAGTGGCGCAATCTCGGCTCACTGCAATCTCCACCTCCCAAGTTCAAGTGATTCTCCTGCCTCTGCCTCCTGAGTAGGGAGGACTATAGCTGCCACCATGCTTGGCTAATGTGTGTGTGTGTGTGTGCCTGCGTGTGTGTATATGTGTGTGTGTGTATTTTTGATAGAGATAGGGGTTTCACTATGTTAGCCAGGCTGGTCTCAAACTCCTGACCTCAGGTGATCCGTCCGTCTCGGCCTCCCAAAGTGCTGGGATGACAGGTGTGAGCCACGGTGCCCAGCCTCTTGTCATTATGACTGGGGCTGCTGAGGGTCCTCTGGACGTGGGAGAAGGTCCCGTGCTGCAGGGGGTGGGAAGCCCACGAGGCGCTCGAACCTCAGATCTGGGGAACAGAGACAGAGAAGACAAAACTGCCTCCTCATTCCCGGATGTGGTCCCAGGAAAGGTCTGCTTGCCCCCAAATCACGCCTCAGAAATCCCTCTCTCCTGCATGCTGTCACATGGCTCAGGGGAGCTGACCACATCCCCACTAAGACAGGTCTTACTTGGTCTCGGCCAAACTCGTTCCCTTCCTCTGACCAGTGACAATTCAGAAACTTGAACTTCTAACTGAAATTTAGCATTTTCTTCCATTATAAATGTAGGTAACAAACCACCATGATATTTATTAGCAGTGCCTGTGGCTTTGTTGCCAAATCACAAATGCTATCATATCACATTATAGTTGGTGCGGATATCTCACATATCACTTATGTTCATCACTTATTTGAAATTACATGAGGAGTTACATGCATCTTCATAATGAGGAAGTATTACATCCTACGAGATCTTGTTACTTCATGCACCAACGCTAAAACAAATATAGTACTAGATCCAAGATTTGTCATTTTAACATTTCGATAACTGTGTTTCAATTTAATTAGGGTTGTTTGCAATCTCTAAATGGGTCCACAGATCTCACCAGATCCCAAAAATAAAAATAAACATCAAGATTAAAAACCTGTGCTAAAAGCTGGGCTCAGGGGCTCACACCTATGATCCCAGCAATTCGAGAGGCCAAGGCAGGTGGATCACTTGAGGTCAGGAGTTCGAGTACAGCCTGGACAACATGGTGAAACCCTATCTCTACAAAAAACACAAAAATTAGCTGGGTGTGGTGGTGCACACCTGTAATTTCAGCTACTCGGGAGGCTGAGGCAGGAGACTCACTTGAACCCCGGAGGTGGAGGTTGAAGTGAGCCGAGATCACACCACTGGACTCCAGCCTTGGCGACAAGAGTGAAACTTTGTCTGAAAAACAAAAAATAGAAACAAACAAACAGCTGTGCTCTATGAAAAGGGACAAAAAAGTATAAGGATAAATAGGGACCCAGCCACCCCTGCTTGGGTGCTGTGTTGTTACCTCGTTTGCCCCCTCTCCTGGACTTCTAGAGGGTAAGCAGGGTGGTGTCAGAACAGCAAATAAAAACAAACTAGAGCAGACATTTCTACATGATCTGCTTTTATCTTTCTCTTGGGCTTTTCTGACTTTTTCCCCTCCCTTCCCCACACCCAAGCTCCAGTGGAAACAGAAAGAATGGCTGGAGGGTAGTAGGTGGGGGGTCAAACCGTCTTCTTTTTTTTGAGACAGAGTTAGTTTCATTCTTGTGGACTAGGCTGGAGTGCAATGGCCCAATCTCAGCTCACTGCACCCTCTGCCTCCCAGGTTCAAGATTCTCCTGCCTCAACCTCCCAAGTAGCTGGGATCACAGGGCATGCGTCACCACGCCCAGCTAATTTTGTATTTTTGGTAGAGACGGAGGTTCACCACATTGGTCAGGCTGGTCTTGAACTCCTGACCTCAGGTGATCTGCCTGCTTTGGCCTCCCAAAGTGCTAGGATTACAGGCGTGACCCAACGCACTTGGCTCGGGAGTCGGACCTTCTACTCCTTCCCAGTAATGGGTTAACAGAAGCAGCTTCAGAGGCAGCTGTGTGCTCAGCACACCTTCTGGGTGTGGAGACCCTGCAGTGCTGGGCTGTGGCCACTTTATTCATGTTGCAATAGGGAAAGGGAGTTGAGAAAGAAGCAAAAATAGGATTTGGGGGTTTTGTAATGGGGGGTACTCTTGAAAATATTTTATGTTTTTTAAAACTGTTTTAATTGGATAGCTTTAGGGATACAGGTGGTTTTTGGTTACGAGGATGAACTGTATAGTGCTGAAGTCTGGGCTTTGATTTTACCCATCATCCAAATGGTACGTCGTACCCACTAGGTGATTTTTAATCCCTCATCCTCCTCCCACCTTCCCCCTTTCTCCAACGTCCATTACCCCACTCTGCACGCCTTTGCATACCTATAGCTTAGCTCTCACTTATAAGCGAGAACATATGGTATTTGGTTTTTCCTTCGTTACTTCACTTAGAATAATGGCCTCCAGCTCCAACCAAGTTGCTGCAAAAGACATTATTTCATTCTTTTTTGTGGCTGAGTAGTATTCCATGGAATATACACACCACTTTTTTTTTTTTTTTTTTTTTTTTTTGAAATAGAGTCTCAGTCTGTTACCCAGGCTAGAGTGGGGGAGTTGGGATTACAGGTGCATGCTACCACGCCCAGCTAATTTTTGCATTTTTAGTAGAGACTGGGTTTTGCCATGTTGCCCAGGCTGGTCTTGAACTCCTGGCCTCAAGTGATCCACCCACCTTGGCCTCCCAAAGTGCTGGGATTACAGGTGTGAGCCACCACTGAGCTACCACTCCCAGCCAGATACCACATTTTTTAAATCCACTCATCAGTTGATGGGCACTTAGGTTGACCACATGTGTTTGCAATTGTAAATTGTGCTGCAATAAACATAAAAACGTGCAGGTGTCTTTTTTCTTTTTCTTTTAATGACTGCTTTTCCTTTGAGTAGATCCCCAGTAGTGAAATTGCTGGATTGAATGATAGATCTACTTTTAGTTCTTTGAGAATCTCTATACTGCTTTCCTTAGAGGTTGTGTTAATTTACATTCCCACCAGCAGAGGAGGGCCATTCCTTTTTTACCACATCTGTGCCAATATCTATTGCTTTTTGACTTTTTGATAGTGGCTGTTCTGGCTGGGGTAAAGTGGTATTTCATTGTGATTTTAATTTGCGTTTCTCTGATGATGAATGATGTTGAACATTTTTTCATACATTTGTTGGCCACTTGCATGTCTTTTTTGAGAAATGTCTGTTCATGCCATCACCCACTTTTTAATGTGATTATTTGGGGTTTTTTCTTGATGATTTGTTTTAGTTCCTTGTAGATTCTGGATATTAGTGCTTTGTCAGAGGCATAGTATGCAAATGGTTTCTCTCATTCTGTAGGTTGTCTGTTTATTCTGTTGATCATTTCTTTGCAGCGTTTTAGTTTAATTAGGTCCCATTTTTTGTTGTTGTTGTTGTTGTTGTTGTTACATTTGCTTTTGGGGTCATAATCATAAATTCTTTGCCTAGGCCTGTCCAGAAGAGTTTTTCCTAGGTTTTCTTCTAGAACTTTTATGATTTCAGGTCTTAGTTTTAAGTCTTTTATCCATCTTGAGTTGATTTCTGTATACAGTGAGAGATGGAAATCCAGTTTCATTCCTCTACAGGTAGCAATCCAATTTTCCCCCCCAGAATTTATTGAATAGACTATTCCTTCGCCAGTGTGTGTTTTCGTGTGCTTTTTGAAGATTAGTTGGATATAAGTATCTGGCTTTATTTCTAGGGTCTCTATTCTGTTGCATTGGTCGATGTGTCTATTTCTGTATCAGTACCATGCTGTTTTGGCTACTATAGTCTTGTAATATATAATTTGAAGTTGGGTAATGTAATTTGTTCTTTTTGATTAGGATTGCTTTGGCTATATGGGCTCTTTTTTGGTTCCATGTAAATTTTAGGTTGAGGATTTTTCTAATTCTGTGAAAAATGACCTTGGTATTTTGATAAGAATTGGATTGAATCTATAGATTGCTTTGGGCAGTATGGTCATTTTCACAATATTGATTCTCCTAATCCATGAGCATAGGATGTTTTTCCATTTGTTTATGTCATCTATGATTTATTTCATCTACTTTCTTTCATAGTTCTCCTTGTAGAGACCTTTCATCTTCTTGGTTAAGTATATTCCTTGGTTTTTTTTTAATTGGTAGCTATTATAAAAGGAATTGCGTTCTTGATTTGACTCTCAGCTTGGTTATTGTTGGCATATAGCAGTGCTACTCATTTGTGTACACTGATTTTGTAACCTGAGACTCTTCTGAATTCATTTATCAAGTCTAGGTGACTTTTGGATGAGTCTTTGGGATTTTCCAGGCATAAGATCATATGATGGCAAACAGAGATAGTTTGACTTCCTCTTTTCCAATCTGGATGCCCTTTATTTCTTCCTCTTGCCTGATTACTCTGGCTAGGATTTTCAGTACCACGTTGAATAGAAGTTGTGAAAGTGGGCATCCAGGTCTTGTTCCAGTTCTTCGGGGGAATGATTTCAACTTTTCCTCATTCAGAATGATGTTGGCTGTGGGTTTGTTGTATATGGCATTTATTATTTTGAGCTATGTTCCTTCTATGCCTAGTTTTTGAGGGTTTTTATCATTAAGTGATGGTGAATTTTATGGAATGCTTTTTCTGCATATATTGAGATAATCATAAGATTTTGTTTTTAACTCTGTTTATGTGGTGAATCACACTTATTGACTTGCGTTTGTTGAACTGTCCCTGCGTCCCTGGGAGGGACCCCACTTGATCATGGTAAATTAGCCTTTTGATGTGCTGTTGGATTCGCTTTACTAGTATTTTGTTGAAGATTCTTGTATCTATGTTCATCAAAGATACTGGTCTGTAGTTTGTTATGTCCTTTCCTGGCTTGTTATCTGGGTGACACTGACTTCGTAGAATGAGTTAGGGAGAGTTTCCTCCTTGATCTTTTGGAATTGTTTCAGTATGATTAATAGCAATTCTTCTTTGAATGTCTAGTAGGATTCAGCTGTGACTCCATTGGGTCCTAGGCTTCTTAATGTTGGGAGATTTCTTATTACTGATTCAAGCTCATTGCTTGTTGTCGATCTGTTCAGGATTTCTATTTCTTCCTGATTCAAGCTGGGTGGGGGGTGGAATTGGAGGTTAATTTTGTTTTGTTTTGCTGAGGTCAGTGAGGAGAGGCAGCTCAGAAGCTGAAAAGCAGCTGGAATCCCGGGTCCACCAACCCCTCATTTTTCCCCCACCTACCCCAGCCTCAGTTCATTCTTCTCCCTGCAAAAGAAAGAGGCCAGGCCAGGCATGGTGGCTGACGCCTGTAATCCCAGCACTGTGGGAGGCCGAGGAGGGTGGATCACAAGGTCAGGAGATCAAGGCCAACATGGTGAAATCCTGTCTCTACTAAAAATACAAAAAGTAGCCGGGCATGGTGGCTTGTGCCTGTAATCCCAGCTACTCGGGAGGCTGAGGCAGGAGAATTGCTTGAACCTGGGTGGTGGAGGTTGCAGTCAGCCGAGATCGCACCACTATACTCCAGCGTGGGCGACAGAGTGAGACAAGAAAGGAAGGAAGGAAGGAAGGAAGGAAGGAAGGAAGGAACCAAAGCACTGCTGGCAGACATTTACAGATTCGTGTGTAGGTCTGAGGCCTGTGCCAACTAAGCACATATTTTGAATATCAATTCAAATATGTGAATTGAACTCTTTTCAACAATTAAAAATTATTTCTCATGTCCTTTCTGCTAATTAACAAGATTCTAGCATCTATTTCTGTAACAATTATTAGGCCCCTAAGGTCCCTCCTCTGGAGAGAAACCCCCTTCAAATGCTAACCAACCAACTTTTCATGCAGATTAGAGTTCCTTTTTTTTTTTTTTTAATTTATTTCCTTCCTTAGCCATGCATGAGCATTTATTTATTTATTTATTTATTTTTAGTCAGAGTTTTGTTCTTATTGCCCAGGCTGGAGTACAATAGCATGATCATGGCCCACTGCAACCTGTGATTACTAGGTTCAAGCGATTCTCCTGCCTCAGCCTCCGGAGTAGCTGGGATTACGGGCACCTGCTACCATGCCAGGCTAATTTTGTATTTTTAGTAGAGACACGATTTCTCCATGTTAGTCAGGCTGGTCTTGAACTCCCGACCTCAGGTGATCCGCCTGCCTCAGCCTCCCAAAGTGCTAGGGTTACAGACGTAAGCCACCACGCCCAGCTCCTAGTTACTTACAAATTCATGGATACTATTTACAGTGAATTCTTTTTAGCCTAAGTAGCCATAAAGACAGTACAAAACCGACCTTGGGAAGTGGCTTCCGGCACCTCTGTTTTCTCTTCTGTGAGACGGAATGAACGGTGTGCATCCCAAAGGCTGTTGTGGGGGTCCCACGGTGATTCAGACCCCAGGGCAGAAAGATTGTGCACAATGAACCCAAGCTTTGCTTTGAGCCAGAAAGCAAGCTCTGTGATGACAGGATTGTCCGCAGGTCCTAGAACAGAGGGCGTATGGCAAGGGCCTGAAGTAGCATGCTGGATACATGAGTCAATGAACCAGGACATTTTTTCAGAAACCCCTAAACTGACAGAAAGGCCCCGGGGTCACAAACTCCCCCTGTGCCTTGAGCAAGTGACTCAGCCTCCCGGGACAGGTGTCTCCTCAGGACCTCTGAGTTTCCTCCAGTCTCTACTCCACCGTGAATGGACAAAGCCACGCACAAAAGTACACCGCCCTCACCTACTGGCCCAAAGAACCAGGCCCAGGGTGGTTCAGGATCGCCACACCTGCCCCGCCACCCTCCTTCCCGGCAAACCAGCCCGGCGGCCCACGGGCGCTGCGGCCCCGGCTGCACTCGCAGACCGTGAGGAGGCTGCCTCGCCAAAATCAATAGTGAAAATAACTCATCCACCCTTCCTCAGCCCCTCAGCTGTGGAGGGCCAGGAGCCCAAAAAGGGGTGGGAAGAGGCCAGGCGGCGGGCAGCAGGGCGGAGGGAGACCCGCAGCTCTGGGGACTCTCCCCGGGGATTCTCAGTGAGGAGCGCAGGCCGAGGAATATGAATGACACGGCCCAGGGCGTCCACGGGATGACCGCCATTCTGTATGAAATATGAGGCTGAGCCCCTCCCAGGGTGTGAGCCCTGACGGCCGGGGCCATGCGGTCAGGTCCTACGAAGGAAGAAATGAGGAAACCTCTTGGCACTGAGGCTCCTAAAGCACTCTGGGTAAATAAACAAAGGAAACCCTCCCCACGACCCCAGGCAGAGCTTTGACAACAAAGCGAAGGTCAGCAAAGCCATGCATCAACTGCCTTTGCCACAAACAGATCATGAAGAGCTATTTTAAAAATGACTGGGCCAAAATAAAAAAAAATAAAAAATAAATCCCTGGAGCCGAATCAATTCAAAGAGCTCAAGCAGAGAACAGGGAAATCTTCCTCCTCCTCTCCCAAGAGACAGACCATGAGGCCCGGGGCCAAGTACCCACACTGAAGGCTGTCTCCTTGCCCTGGTGAGAGCACAGTCCCTAATGCCGGACCCAGGACAGTGTTGGTGGCCCTGGGGGCTGCAGGGTGGCAGGTGCTCCTTCAGTAGCCACTGCAGCTTGCAGGCAGGCAGCTTCCGAGAGAAGCCTTCCAAGATGCTTCGCTCCCCGCCCCAGGAGCCAGGGCCCGCAGAGGATTTTCCAGCAGCGCCACCAGGCACGCCGCTCACCGGGACTGTGCACGTGGGTTCAGCTCTGACAGCCCCGGTGCTACCCAGGGGCCTGGCCCATCAGGAGTTTCTTTCTACGAAATATGCGGGACGCATGCAGGTACGTATGGAAAGCGGCCTGAAGGGATCCACGTTGGTATTATCAGGTGGCACTGCAAGATGCCTGCATTTTACAGTGGCTACATTCTGCCCAACAATTTTTTACAGCGATGACTGAATTTTCTGAAAAATGAATGTGTATTTTATACTTTTAAATACAGCATTGTTTAGTAAAATTTTTTCATGTTACCAAAGTTATTAAATACAGAGATTTAGAAAAATAGAGACCAAAAGGGGGAGAGGATCACCTGTAACCATAATCCCACTATCCAGATATCCTCTGATAATCTTTTAGTGAATTCTCTTGGTTTTTTTCCTATAATAAACATTTTTAATAAAAAAGAGATTATATGGAACTTTTTTTTGAGATGGGGTTTTGTTCTTCTTGCCCAGGCTGGAGTGCAATGGCGAAATCTTGCCAACCTACAAGGGACATCCAGCACAAACCAAAACCAGCTCAGTGGTCTGACCCACCGGGAGTCAGACCCAGCCAACCTACAAGGGACATCCAGCACAAACCATAACCAGCTCAGTGGTCCGACCCACCGGGAGTCAGGGCTGCATTGTTTCTGAGAACGCCTCGCTTGTCCTGACTGACCAGCCCCAGGGCTGATGCAGGAACAAGGCTGAGACGGAATCCCACCCCTCCAAGTGTGCGTGGCCCGGGTGGAAAGTCCAGCCTATGTGCAAGGGAAGAGTTCAATCATGCACAACAGGGTCCAGCTCTACAGGGTCCTGTGAGTCCCTCTCTATAGGTATGGAGACAAGAAACTGTGAAAATAAAGACACAAGACACAGAGAAAAGAGAGTGTGGGCCCAGGGGTCCACTGCCAACCACAGCATGGAGACCGGCAGTGGCCCCGAGTGCCTGATCAGTCTGACTTTTATTGAGTACAAAGCAGGGGGCATGTAGGTAGGGTGAGGCAATGGTGGTCAGTGACAGGGGCAGGTCAGTCATGTGTCTTGGGGACAGGGCCTCAGGATTTTCAGGTAGCCAAGGCGAGGAGAAAACCTAAAGTGTCAGCACTTTTTTCATGTTTGTCAAGAGTATCAAGGCATTAAAATGTATATTACTATTACTAATTGTTATCTTAGAAGAGAGAGAGGAACCAGGTGCAGAAGCAGAGCATGAGGTGGACATGGAGCATGCACTGAAGCACAGCATCACGCAGAGACAGCGAAGCCCCTGGATGTCTGCGGGCCACCCTGACAGCTGCCAGGCCTCCCATGAGAGCCTGGAGGAGCAGAGTTTTCTCAGCCATTCGGATGTCTCCTTCCCTAGCTGGCTAAACAGCGGGTGCTTTCACAGCACTGACGCTGCCGCGCAGCCGAGGTGTCCTCAGCAGCCCTTATGGGGGCGTGACAGAGGACTTAGAGCATCTTGCCTTGGGGTCACCTCTTTCCCAATGCCACTTCAGTTCCACACTTCATGACCTGAGACTTATTAGTAAAACTAAAGATTATACAATTGTATATATGTATATATTTATGCTTACATGTGAATAGCTATGTGATTATGATTAATATAGGAATAACTATGTAACTATATCTCTAATTCTTTTCTAACTCAATATTTATATGAGAACAGACTGAGGCCTCAGACCCTTGCCTCAGCTCTTGCAGGGTTTCCCCCTCGCACAATGCACAAGTAATTGTTCAAAGCAAAACTGTTGCCAGGGTGCCGCAGAGCAGAGGGGACCAGTTCTGCCCTGAAAGGACAGCTTTGACGCATTCTGAGAAGAAGTGGGGCTCCTGGCGCTGGAACCGCCTGGACGGATGCCCTGGAGGAAGGGTCGAGGGGAGGGCTCTGAAGGATGGGGAGGCTTGAGGGATATGGGGGTTACACATGGAGAAGGGGGAGAGCAAAGGGATCATGATGGAGCAAAACACAGCCCAGAGGACTGCAGAGGAGGTGACTGGTGTGATGTCAGAGCTCAAGAAACTGAGCTGGAGACAGCCCCTGTCTGAGAGAGAACAAGGAGCCAGATGGGGAACTCACCCCTGTTAGAGGAGGAACCTCAGCCTCTCCTGTGCTTCGTTTTGGGGGAAATCCTTCTGCAACCGCTTCATTCAGGAATGGCCGCTGTGAAGCCTAACCTTGGAGGCTCACTGTGGCTTGGTGTCATCACACTCATGTTACATTCAAGAGTAAGACTGATGGCAGGCAAAGTCAAAACCATTGTGATTTGCTAATTCTATTTGAGTAATCACTCTCAACAGCCAGCCACAGGTCCCGACCACACTTCAGCCTTGTCAGCCAGTGCCGCTCAGCCAGTGTCAGTCAGTCAGTGTCAACCAGTGTCAGCCAGCCAGTGTGTCAGTCAGCCAGTGTGTCAGCCAGCATCAGCCAGTGTCAGCCAGTGTCAACCAGCCAGTGTCAGTCAGTCATTGTCAACCAGTGTCAGCCAGCCAGTGTGTCAGCCAGCCAGTGTGTCAGCCAGCCAGTGTGTCAGCCAGTATCAGCCAGTGTCAGCCAGCCAGTGTCAGTCAGTCAGTGTCAGCCAGCCAGTGTGTCAGTCAATGTCAGCCAGTGTCAGTCAGCCAGTGTGTCAGTCAGTGTCAGCTAGTGTCAGTCAGCCAATGTAAGCCAGGGTCAGCCCACTAGTATCAGTCCACCAGTGTCAGTCAGTGTCAATAAGCCAGAGACAGCCAGTGTCAGTCAGCCAGTGTGTGTCAGCCCATGTCAGTCAGCCAGTATCAGTCAGTGTCAGTGTCAGCCAGTGTCAGCTAGTGTCAGTTGGCCAGTGTGTCAGTGTCAGCCAGTGTCAGTCAGCTAGTGTCAGTTGGCCAGTGTGTCAGCCAGTGTCAGTCAGTGTTAGCCAGTGTGTCAGCTAGTGTCAGTCAGCCAGTGTCAGTCCACCAGTGTCAGTCAGCCAATGTGAGTCAGTATCAGTTGGCTAACATTATAAGTGTCTGCTAGACAGTTGGTCAATCAGTGTTCATCAGTCAGTCAGTGTCAGTCTGTCAATCAGTGTCAGCCAGCCAGTCATTGTCAGCTGGTCAGTCAGACAGTCTCGATGAATCAGTGTCAGCCAGGCAGCCCATCACAGTCAGTCAGTCCATGTCAGCCAGCCAGTTAATAAGCACAGTGTTCAGGTGGCTTCTGAGCACTGGACCCATTTGCCTTCTGTTCATTTACCCAGCACCTTTCCTGTTTCTGGGCATTGGGGTAGGTGTGGCATCCCTCCATGAGGACAGAGAGCTGTCCCCAAGAACTCAGGACAAATTAATTACCCAGCTGGGTCAGGCCCCCAGCCCCCATTTTCAGCCCAGCCACCAGCAGCTGGACTGAACTACTGTGATTCCAGGAGCTTCTTGAGCTTAGAGGGCATCTGTTCAGAAGTGACTCAAAGTCACCTTCTGACTCTGCAGAGCCTCTTCCTCCCCAACAGGGGTTTTTGGTGGTGTGCCACCGGAGGGGTCCTCTGGCCACAGTCCCAGCATTGGCGAGGTTAACATGATGATACCTCTGGCTCTGTGGCAGCGGACCTTCCACTTTCCTCCCACAGAAGACCGTGTTGTCTATGGATGGGAAAAACAAGCGTTTCCTAACCCAGCTGCCCCTTTCTCAAATAGGACCAGGGTAGAGGGTGGAGGACGGCGGGGCCATCCCGAGCCTTGCCACAGTGCTCAGGTTTGCACATTGCCGTGGCCATGTGTGTTGTCTGCTTCAACAGTGTTCCCCCTTCTTTGAGGGCACTGCTCCTCTCCCTTCCCCAAGCTCCCACCAGCCATGTGGGTTCGGCTATGAGGTGACAAGCTCAGATATGTCCTCATCCTAGCCAGAGGTGGGCCCGAGATCCAGGCTGGACCAATTGTAGTACTTCCTTATCCTGTGGTGATTGGTCCAGGGTGGGCACGTGACCCAAGCCAGGCCAATCAGAATCCTTCCCTGGGATCTTTCTGAAACCTTCTGTTGAGTCCTTTAGTTGGAAGGATGTGTGCCTAAGCCGACCACGAGAATGGCTCTCATTGTGCAGGAAAAACCGTGAAAGGAGAGGATAAACAAAAAAAACAGGTACAGAAGTTAACAGACAAGAGTCCTGACAGTTTTGAGGCTCTAATTCCAGTCAGCTCCACAGCTGCCCTCCACCCCTGGCCTCCCGCCATTTGGTTTTGTGAACCACACTTGTAGCCAAGAGCCTTAGCTAATACAAACTAAGATAATTCTAGAGCTACCCCTACTGCAGCACTCACTCATTTGGAAGTGAACGATTCAGAGAGTGATTTGCCCAAGTCCCTTGATTTCTCACCTCTAGTCCCTTCCAGGGAAAGCCAAGGGAGCCCCTCTTAGTCCTTGGGTAGCTGCAGCGGGCAGACCCTCAGCTAGAGGCTGGGGACCAGCACCTGCTCTGATGCCATGGCCTTTTCTAGCTATGAAGTACATGCGTCTTGGCCTCTGACTTCTTTCAGTTTTGTTCTGAATACACTCGGCACTGAGAATGTTCTCTTGCTTGTCTTTTAGGTAACTCCAGCAGGCTAGATTCCTGGGCATGTGACCTGTGCATTGGCACAGGGCCCTACGCTTAGAAGGAACCCGTGTTTGGTTTCATACTCTGCTGGCATCTTGAAATTGTTACACATTTTGAACAGGGAGGCTTGCATTTTGATTTTGCGCGGAGTCCCACAGATTATATCGCTGGTCCTGGCTCTGTACAATCCCTCCTGGTAGGATCTGTGATTCCAAGGAATTGCTCCAGTTCCCAGAACCCCTCTCTCAATCGCCCCGATCTTGTGTCTTCTTTACCTTAATGCCTCCCTCCCCCGACCCCTGACTTCTATGGTCTTCTCCCCACCCGACCCCAGAGGTGGACTTTTTCCCCAGAAGCTGGAGCCTCTGTGGCCTCATCTCATGCCAGCCTCAGTTGGGGCACAGCTCCTCAGCTAAACTCAATGTCAAACCAAAGCTGGATCCATTTTATTTGGAAGAATGCCAACTAGAGTGGCTTGTCTTGCCTCTACCCCTCAACCCCTGACATTCTGCAGTTCCGCCCCAATCCCCCTTCCACAGGCCTCTGGGAAGCTGCCCCAGGGCAAACCCAGGACAGCACGAGCCTCAGGTTTGATCAGTCGAGGAGAGCTCTGCGGCAGGTTTAAACTAGAAGAGCGGCTTCTATTAGAAGGCTTCATAGTTGTAATAAGGATTTTCAAAGTCTAGGAAATGGATAAGCAGCCTGCGTCCTTGGGAACAGCCTGCTGCACATCCAGCAAAGGGAGGTCCTCGCCATGGCCTCACTGCTGCTCCTGGAAAAGGTGGATTTGAGCCCCTCACATCCCCCCAGGTGAAAGAACATGGACCCACAGCTGCTGAGACCAGCCACAGCCTGTCTTCTTCACACATACTTTGTTTTTGTTTGTTTGTTTGTTAGAGACAGAGTCTCACTCTGCCCCCCAGGCTGGAGTGCAGTGTCGTGATCTCAGCTCACTACAACCTCTGCCTCCCGGGTTCAAGTGATTCTCTTGCCTCAGGCTCCCGAGGAGCTGGGATTACAGGTGTGCGCCGCCACGCCCAGCTAATTTTTGTGTTTTTAATAGAGACAGGGTCTTACCATGTTGACCAAGCTGGTCTCAAGCTCCTGACCTCATGAAACCGGCCAAAATGCTGGGATTGCAGACGTGAGCCACCGCGCCCAGCCTACACCCACGATTTTTAACAGGACAGACCGATCTAGGGGGAAAGCCAGTAGGAGAAAATAATAGGCAATTTGACAATAAAGAATCCAACTGTGGTAAAACTGATTTATTTTTGAAGCACAGTAACAGCTATGCAACTAGGAACATTTTATTTACCTGTCCCATCTATGCTTTTGTGTCACAAAGACATATACTAAGACTTTGGAAAAATTCCAAAGGGGATTACACTTGAAACGTGCTGCGTTTTCACTTTTTTGTGTGTACTTGTCTTATTGACAGTGAACCAAATAAAATAGCTTTACAGCTTACTAAAACTCAAACTTATTCTCAAAGGAAGCAGTTTAAACATTTTCACCTGAAAAATCAGCAACACAATGATTCTACATCAGGAGACTGAGCCAGGGAGGCAAAAAGCAGCTCTAATAGAAAGCGTGTCTTGTCAAAAGGTTAAAAACAAAAATAAAGGCCCAGTGCAGTGGCTCATGCCTGTAATCCCAAAGCTTTGGGTCTCTACGAAAAATAGAAAAAATCAGCTGGATGTGGTGGTGCACCTGTAGTCCCAGCTACTCAGAAGGCTGAGGCACAAGGATTGCCTGAGCCCGGGAAGTCAAAGCTGCAGTGAGCCCTGATCTGCTACTGCACTCCAGCCCAGGTGACAGAGTGGAACCTTGTCTCAAAAAAATAACATTGAAATTTTTTTAAAAACCCACACACATCATGAGGAAAATCCAACTTATTTACAAAGAGTGGACCATCTTCAGGACTGAGATTCCAATATGATACGGTAAAATTGTGGGTGCACCATCCTCTTTGGAAAAAAGGGGATGAGGAACAGATCTGGCTCAAGCCATGCTAAGAATCTGGTTTAAAAAGATCAAGAGTCTCACAAAGAAACCTAACATCACTGTATTCCCCAGGGGTGTCATTTAGCCTGAATGAAAGGGCTAGGAATGCACTTTCCCTGTGGTGCCACCCAGGCCTGCCAACATCTCATGAAATCTGGTAATAAACTGGCAAGAGTTCCCTCTGCGCCAACAGGCTGCAGGAAGCTTGTGGGGCTGGGGGCTGGTCTTCCCCTGGGAAGTGCCTCATGCTTCCACCGAACTGCCAAGCTACAAAGCCTTCTAGTGAACAAATGAGCCCTAGTCTGGCTGGCATAGGGCTGGCATGGGGCTAGCATGGCCAGAATGGGTGGATGCTGCCAGAAGCGGCCAGGGCCCCCTGAGGATTCAGAGGTTGACACTCAGGCAGTGCCATCTCACTTCTTAGCCATTGCAAATGGGTAGGCCTCTTCTCCTCAAACTCAGAGCAGGAGTTGACTAGAAGAAATGGCACCAGGAAGATGGCAATAAACTCTGTGACTGGCTCATGTCAGCTTTCTGCTGACCTGTAGACTTCAGAGCAAAAGTCCTGACTCACCCAACCCCAGCTTAGCTGTGAAGTGTGGCTCTCATGCTTACAGTCCCACTTACTCAGGAGGCTGAGTCCAGGAGTTTGAGGCTGCAGTGAGCTATGATCATATCACTGTACTCAAGAGTGAGACTCTTTTTTTTTTTTTTTGATAGAGTCTCACTCTGTTGCCCAAGCTGGAGTGCAGTGGCATGATCTCAACTCACTGCATCCTCTGCCTCCTGGGTTCAAGCAATTCTCCCACCTCAGCCTCCTGAGTAGCTGGGACTACAGGCACATACCACCATGCCTGGCTAATTTTTTGTATTTTCAGTAGAGACAGGGTTTCACCATGTTGGCAAGGCTGGTCTTGAACTCCTGACCTCAAGTGATCTGCCTGCCTCAGCCTCCCAAAGTGCTGGGATTCCAGACATGAGCCACTGCATGAGGCTGAGGCTCTGTTTCTTTTGAAAAGAAGAAAGAGGAGGAGGAGAAGGAGGAGGCGGCGGTGGCTGCTCAGCTAGTACAGTAGAAGGCCTATTCTGGAAACTGCCATGATGAATGTCTAAAAAAAAAATGGAAATGCTTAACCCTGAGCCAAATGATGTGTCTGTGTGATGTGTGTGAGTGTGTGTGTGTGACATTTGTGTGGTGTGGTGTATGTGTGTGTGAAGGGGAGTGAAGGCCCCAGAAGCTGGCCCTGGGACAAAGCGCTCCTTCCACTCGTCCCCAGCAAGATACAGCCACACAATTCGGAGCACAGCAGAGCCCACACCTGAAGTCTGGGCTCCCCTTGAGGGTGGAATTAGCAATAGCTAACATGAAAACTTCCAGATGGCAAACCTCCCCTGACGACCTGACTACTATTTCCAATATTATCTGATGTAATGAAATTCAAGACCATTCACCACTCTTTGTCAAACTTCTGACCACGACCCACACTAAGGTTAGTTACTTGGCTGCCAAGCGGACAGGAACACAGGCTAGGTAACAAAAGTTCAGACTCAGCCTGATTGCGCAGGGTGTGCTCTGACCTGTTCCAGTCCGCTGTGTTTGTGGGGATGACCCACTAAATTGATTTTGTGACCCACTTGTGGAGTCCACTGCAGCTTGGAGCTGCAGTCTCCGTTCACGTGGAAAATCACTCCCTCCATGGAAGTGGGGGCACCTCCTCGCAGCAGGCCCTGGACTCAGTGAGGATCACCAAGTGCTACTAGGCCCCCACCCAACCCCGGTAAGGAGGAGGAAGCAGGCTTCCCCGACCATCTTTAAAGAAACGGGGGCGCCACGGTGGGCCCACTCAGGTCAAGGCTAGCAACCAAGGGTCCACCCGTCCAAGACGCAAGGTGAGCCTGGGCCATTCCCTCCAAGGGCGTGGTGGTCCCTTAGGGCTTGCCCAGGGGCGCTCGCGCGCTTTGGGATCTCTGCAGAAGGAGGATGAGCCTGGCGAAGTCGGAGAGCGTGGGGAACGCGGCCATCACGCGGTCCATGTGGTCTCGCGGAAAGACGCTGTAGAGCGCGAGGCGAGCTCGGACTCGTGCGTCCTCCTGGGTACCCTCGGCCGAGTCCCCCAATGGCGCCATCGCCCCAGGCCGGCTCCACCCAAGCGGAGCACCCCGGCAAGCGGTCGGAGCGGGGCCGACCGGCCCATGGGTCGTCGGGCGGCCTGCGCGGGGGCAGCAGATCCCCGCGCAGATCCCTGGGGCGGTGTTGGCCCCGCGGCTGGAGCTGCAGGCCGGGCGGGGGCGGGAGGTCGCCCAGGGAGAATGGGTTCTGCGGGCTAGGGAGGCCGGGTGGGCCTGGCCCCGGCTCCCCAAGGCTGGGTGGATCCGAGGTGGCACCGCTGCCCGCCCGCGGGGACGGCGAGACCCGGGACACCCGGCCACCCGAGGACACCCAGTCGGGCCCGCCCAGTCCGGGCGCGAGGCCGCAGGCAGGGCCCGGGGGAGGCGGCCCCAGGGGCCCGGGGTCGTCGCTGAAGGCCAGGCGACAGAAGCTCCCCCGCAGGGCGGCCAGGTCCAGGGACCCCCGCGCTGGCGGAAGGCTGTGCGCAACCGGCTCCCGGGGGACCGCCCAGGCTCCTGCATGGCCGCCCGGGGCGCTCGGAGGCCGCTGCTCCTCGGCGGCGGCGCCAGGCCGGGCCCCAGTCTTGGCGCGGAGCTCGTCGGCCACAGCCAGCTGCGCGTGGTGCGGCCTCTCCGGGTGGTAGAACTTGCACTTGATGCCGTAGGTGCATTTCTTGCCTGAAAGGGGCAGGGGCAGCGAGAGCGCGGCGTGACACCGGGGGCGCAGAGGGGCGATGCTGCCTGGTGCATCCAGGGAGTGCCCGCCCGCAGCCTCTCGGTGGAGATTCCTCCAGGCAGCCCCCCAGGACGCCCTGGACTCCAGACTTGGCGCCATGGAAATGCCTCAGGATCTGGGCGCGGGGCCGACGTGGGGAGAAGTGCCCAGGGGGGCGCGGGCGGCATGGGTGAGGGGCCTCTGAGCACACTAATCCCAGGGTCCGCAGAGGAGTGTCTGTCCAAGTCCCTTTGACCAGGGACCAAGACCAAATCTCTGGATTCAAAGACTTTCAGCCTCCGCTTCCCCAGGGACCCCGTGGATAGGGCCAGGCTTAGGGAGAGGGCGGTAGGGCGTGGGTGCTCAGGGCATAGGGCTGCGCCTGCAGTACCGCCTCAGTCCCCAGCGTTCTCCATTTTCCCTGTGCTAACCCTCGCCCTCTCCCTGAACGCTGTTCTAACAGAGTCCTAAACAAATGATCAAGTGTTACCATCCAAACCCAGGGCTTCTGAGGGTGAAAGCGGGCAGGGGGAGCCAGCCTGAATGTATGTATGGTCACCTAATTCTAACAAGAAATGACTGAATGTAACCCAAGTCTTTACTGAACTTGGAGACATCAAATAACCTGGCGAAGCAAGTCAGTGAAATCGCTGGCTAGAAGGCTGGTATCCCCCAGGGTGCTGGGATAAACGCTTAACTCTTCATGGATAGCAGTGACCAAACTCCATAGGTGGGAGGGTGGGGAGCCCGGCAAAGTGAGGACAGAAGCTGCCAGGGGCCAGATAAAGAGACTGAGAGCCGCAGCTGGGTGTGCATCCAGCCTCCCCATTTCTCAGACACAACTTTGCTATGTGTGAGACCCCTGCATCTGACCCCAGAAAGGGACCCTCACCCCTATGCTATCACCGGCCAGGATGTTAGTTCTACAATAACCCTGTCAGGAAAGTTAACTCTCCAGGGTGGCACAGCTGGAGGGCAGAATTCGGGCAAGCACCCAGGCTGCTGAGCCCCGGCCAGTGCTTTTGTCTGTGCTTCTGTACTGCCCCCACACAAGGCCCTGAACAGGGCTGGCAAAGCACTGGGTGTTACTCACCATAGGGACAATGCTGCCAGGATGGCTCTGGGGGCTTCGGCTTCCTGCTCAGGAAGTTGCTCAGGGTGGGTCCGTGGCGGCCCAGGGGGTCATCAGGAGGCATGAACCTGGAAAATAAGCACAGAGGCAACTGCAAGACCACCTGGGATTTGGCGCCAGCCCCTGTACAAAGGGAACAGGCCCAAGCTCCCCGAGAGCACCAGGAAGCATTTGGCCCGGGCCCACCATCACCCAGCGGATGTCACAGCATCTTCAAGCAAAACCTCCCCTTCACACTGAACCCCATGCAGAGCACACAACACAGCTCTGGGCCTCTTCGGGTGTTTCTCCCGCTGTGGTTCAAGCCAGCAGTGTCAGAATCACCTAGCAACTTAAAAATGCAGTCAGCTGAGTGCACTGGTTCACATGGGTAGTCCCACCACTTTGGGAAGGATCCCTTGAGCTCAGGAGTTCAAGACCAGCCTGGGCAACATAGTGAAACCTTGTCTCTATAAAAAGTTTAAAAAAAGAAGCAGGGCGCAGTGGCTCACGCCTGTAATCCCAGCACTTAGGGAGGCCAAGGCAGGCAGATTACCTGAGGTCAGGAGTTTGAGACCAGCCTGGCCAACATGGTGAAACCCTGTCTCTAGTAAAAATACAAAAAATTAGCCTGGCGTGGTGGTGGGCGCCTGCAATCCCAGCTACTCTGGAGGCTGAGGCAGGAGAATTGCTTGAACCCCGGAGGCGGAGGTTGCAGTGAGCCAATATCGTACCATTGCACTCCAGCCTGGGCAACAAGAATGAAACTGTCTAAAAACATAATAATAAAAGATAATCAGCCAGGTGTGGTAGTGAATGTCTTTAGTCCCAGCTACTCGGGAGGCTGAGGTGGGAGGATGGCTGAGCCTGGGAGATGGAGGCTACAGTGAGTCGTGCTCATGCCACCACACTCTAGCCTAGGTGACAGAATGAGATCCTGGCAAAACAATAAATACATAAATAAATAAATTAAATTAAATTAAAAACACAGTCTCAGAGCTTCACATAAGACCTGCTGCATCAGAATCTGAAGTTGTTCAGGAATCTGCATTTGAAGAACTTCCTAGGTGATTTTTACCCAGGAAAATGGAGGCGTAATTGCTCTAAAGGCTCCTCTGGCTTCCCACTGTCCTCAACAAAAGGTTAGAAACATCTGTGAGGTTAACAAGCAGTTCCAGAAAAGCTGGGTGTGGTGTCCTGTGCCTGTAGTCTCAGCTACTAGGGAGGAGGAGGGAGGATCCCTGGAGACCAGGAGTCCAGCCTGGACAACTCTATCTCAATAAACAAACCCAGTTCCAGAAGTTTCGGAGTTGTATGAGCTCCTTTTAGGTCTCATTTCTCCTGTGTCTCACCCAGTGCCAAACACAGCTCTGGGCTGTGAACCTCCAGGCGACGAGGTTCAGTGGGAACAGGGAGTTCGGATCAGTGAGGAAGGTGCTGCCTGCACATACAGCCTCCTCGCTGACTTAACCTCCTCCTCTGCAAACCCTGGGGGCACAGGGTCTGGTCTGTTTCCAAGGCTGCCCTGCCCCCGACCTGCCCTTCACTCCTCCCTGGCATGGAGCCCTAATGAGGAAGGGAATGCACGCTCAAGGGCTCAACAAGGAAAACCCAATTCCTCAGAAGGAAAATGCCCCTCGCTGGGTGAGGTCCACTTTTTATATGAATGCTTTTGTTTCCAGAGACACTTCCAGGTCACACAAAGGTTCTGCAGAGAGGTTGGGATTCTAAATCGGGGAGGAGATGCTTTTCTGGGTGGCTATCCCCCTAAGAGTCCAGAGTCATGCTGAAGTCTCACTCTGCAGGGAGCTGGATGATCCCCGGCCCTGTGTCACCTCCGCAGCTCAGCTCCCCGCTGCACAGCCGGCTTCTCAGAGTTGGGCCTTGACCAAGAATCTGGGGACCCACCCACTGTGGTTATTAAAAGTTCCCAAAGACTTCCTCTCCCGCTCTCTCAGGAGCAGGAGCTTTGCCAAGAGGGCCCTGTGGACGTGCCCAGGGCACCAGGGCGGGCGCCCTCGTTCACAAGTGGGTGGCAGGCCCCGCCTTCTGGCAGGCCCATAATGGAGGCCAGTGCATCAAAAGGACTTGGCCCCAGCCCCAGGCTGTCATCAGGCCAGAGATGGTCATGCCCCTGAGAGCGCAGTGAGGATTTCTGGAGCCCACAGTTACCAGACCAGCCAGTCGACTCCAGGCCACCGCTGGACAGTGAGAGCCACTGGCCTTTTGCAGCTGAAATGACAATGGGAGCCCCTGCAGGGCGCTGCTCCATGCCTCTGCCCCTCCACGTCCACAGCTGCACAAGCAGGTGGCTGTGGGGACCACAGTACCCCCTGGGGCACCATGTGCTAAGAGTAGCTGCTACCACTCCTGGGGCACAATTCTCTCTAAACCTTACAATGATCTCAGAGGTGTTATTATTCATCCCTTTTCCAAGTGAAGAACATTCAGCTCAGAGAGGTTGAGTGGTTCCCCCTTGACCCCCAGCCAGTAAGTGGCAGAGCCTCAGAAGGAAACCTCACCTGCCGGCTCCAAAGCCCCAGCTCCTTCTCAAACAACACACTGTGTCCCTGGATCGGAAGTCAGGAGCTGCAAGGCCATGTGTAGGCAGCCTGAGCCCAGAGCCCTCCCCATTCCCCTTCCCCGGGCCACAGCCATTCACTCGGGAGCTCCTCTAAAATTAGTTATTGCAGGCCTGTGGGCCTGGCAGGATGCGGGCACCGCACATAAGACATACAGTCCCTGGCCCCACAGAGCTCAGGAGTTCGTCTCAAACTAAGTTCTGAAAAGTCAGTCAGAGAGCCCAGAATGAGGGCCAGGCTAATCTGCCTGGAACAGAAGTGGAATGGGAGCAGCAGCTCCGCTGGCTGTGCTCTGTCACGCACTGTTCTGGTCTCCAGACCCTCGTCCACCTCGCCAGGGTCTGCCCTTAACCCCGGCTGAGCAGTTTGTGCCTGTGGCCCTGGTGTCCTGCTCCGCCCCCAGCCATAGGCAGTTGGTCTGGGATGAACTGACAGAAGGAGACTATTTCAGGGCTCCACGAACCAGCGAACATTTCGACCCAGAGGTATGGAGACAGTCAGGGCCAGGCAGGTGGAGATCTTTACAGCCCAAAAGAAAAGATTCTGGGCAGGGCTGTGGCTCACACCTAAAATCTCAACACTTTGGGAGGCTGAGGCCAGAGGATCGCTTGACCCCAGGCGTTCAAGGCTGCAGCGAGCCGTGACTATGCCACTGCACTCCAACCGGGGTAACAGAACGAGACCCTATCTCAAAAAAAAAAAAAAATTCCATTGTCCACTCCCATATGTAATTCAAACCTTTTTTTAAAAAAAGACAAAAACCTGAAATAAGTGAAAGGCAAAACGAATTTTGTCCACGATGCCTATTTCCATACCCTGACGCATGCAATTCTGTTTTTTGACGTTACTGACGCCCTAAGCACACGCTTCCATGCTTGGCCACCCCTTGGACATCTCTGCGGTGACTCAGATGTGGCCCTGGGAACAGTTAAGGTTAAGGCAAAGCAGCCCCCCTACCGGGGAAGGCACCTGCGGAGAAAGCAGGCCTGGGGGAGCTCTGCCTGTGGGGTTGGGTGACCCCAAGCCCCGCTGCCTGGAAGCGGGCGTCGCCTCTGCCCCGTCGCCGCCCTCAGTGTCAGGACCCCGCCGGCCATACCGGTCATTGACGAAGGAGAACATGAGCAGCCTCCGCTCGATGAACCATTTCCACTCGGGGTTCTCGCTCTGCAGGTCCCGGTAGTTGTCGTTGGAGACGATGACGCCGTCCTGCTCGTAGGCCACCTTCACGATGTAGCGGTCGTCGTAGCAGACCAGGCGCTTCCCGTGCACCTTGCGGGACGGCGTGTACACCAGCACCGCCTGCCGCTCCAGCTCCGCCAGCACGTGCTGCTCTGCGAGCGGGGGCGGGGACCGGGTGAGGGCCGGAGGGCACCGCCCCTGAGAACCGCCCCCAACGCGAGGCCACCCACCTTCACACCCATTTCCCCGCCGGTCAGATGAGGGCCAGGGAGATTTTGAGGAGAGGAAGAGAAAACACCAGTTTTTCCCGCCATAAGGTTCACTTCTTTCACTCAATTTGCCTGAAGCCCCAGATCAAGCGGGTGGGTGGCTTCTGTCCTGCCTATGTCATGACAGGAGTCCAGAAAGCGGTACTCTACAAGGGAGAGTCACTTAGAAGGAGGGTTTCAGCCACCGTCCTTGTCCTTTTGAGGGTTCCATGCCACAATGCCCCTACCACAGCAGGCACAGGGGGCCTCCTGGAGAAAGACATTCCTGTATTAACTGGGACCTTGGTGGTGCCTTCAGCGGGACGGGGAGCCCTGCACCCACCTGGAAGGCCTGCATGGGCCCCTGGCTGGGAGCCAGAGGTCCACTTCTCCACCATACAGGAACCTGCCTGGGACACGTTGGGGATGGAGCACCCCATCACAGACAGATACGGGGACTCAAGAATATCATAGAAAGCATCCAGGACTAGGAATCCAGCCTGGAGTCTTGGCCAGGCTCCAGTTCCTGGGTACTTCACCCCTGTTTAATGTCCGTCCAGTTTTATGCCCATAAAATGAAGATATCAATGCCTCCTCTTCCTGTCTCACAGTGTTTATGAGTGAACTGAGCTCAAGTGAGTGAGAGTTCTTGCAAAAACTAGTCAAGAGGTAAACATGTACCACATGGTACAAACATTACAAGCCCTTACTTATCAGAGGCTAAAATCTGCACCCCAGGAAGGTCAGCTGTTTGATCTTAATTTTGCCTTCAGAGACATGCAGAAAAAAAAACTCTTTGACATGTAATAGTTACTCAGGTCCCTCAAATTTAAGTCCTTTCCCATATGACATAGCTTGCTGACTTTTTTTTTTTTTTTTAATCAGAATCTCACTCTGTGACCCAGGCTGGAGTGCAGTGGCACGATCTCGGCTCACTGCAACCTCTGCCTCCCGGGTTCAAGTGATTCTTCTGCCTCAGCCTCCCCAGTAGCTGGGACTACAGGCTCACGACACCACACTCAGCTAATTTTTTGTATTTTTAGTAGAGATGGGGTTTCACCATGCTAGCCAGGATGGTCTCCATCTCCTGACCTCGTGTCCATCCGCCTGGGCCTCCCAAAGTGCTGGGATTACAGGTGTGAGCCACCATGCCCCGCCCAGTTTGCTGATTTTTTTAAGGTGTATAATGAGGCCAGGCAAGGTGGCTAACGCCTGTAATCCCAGCACTTTGGGAGGCCGAGACAGGCAGATCACCTGAGGTAGGGAGTTCGAGACCAGCCTGACCAACATGGAGACACCCTCTACTAAAAATACAAAATTAGCCAGGCGTGATGGGCATGCCTGTAATCCCAGCTACTCGGGAAGCTGAGGCAGGAGAAGCACTTGAACCCAGGAGGCGGAGTTTGTGGTGAGCCAAGATGGCATCATTGCACTCCAGCCTGGGCAACAAAAGCGAAACTCTGTCTCAAAACAAACCAAAAAAGTGCATAATGCGTCTATGGTACAAAGAATAAAAATAAAGATGCCACATATGCAGCACCTCCTTTGAGAAAGAGGAGGTGGCCCATGTTTGGAAGTCCCCTCTGCCTGCTCGGTCTGCAGTCCTCTCTGTTCCCCTTAGGACGAGGCTAGTTTTAGAACTCCATGCCTATAATGTCCTTGCTTTTATTATTTAAAATATGGATTACGAGAATCATTTTCTTTCTTTCCCCCTGCCCTGCCCCAAGGTGGTGTCTTACTCTGCCACCCAGGCTGGAGTGCAGTGGCCTGATCTTGGCTGACTGCAAACTCTGCCTCCTGGGTTCAGTGATTCTGCTGCTGCAGCCTCCTGAGTAGCTGTGAATGCCCGCGAATGCCACTACGCCAGCTAATTTTTTCGTATTTTTTGTAGAGACAAGGTTTTACCATGTTGGCCAGGCTGGTCTCAAACTCCTGACCTTGTGATTCACCCTTCTTGGCCTCCCAAAATGCTGGGATTACAGTCATGAGCCAACCATGCCTGACCTCTTTTTTTTTTTTTTTT
>PVKP010028880.1:0-29822 GCA_004027715.1 Plecturocebus donacophilus | reverse complement strand
ATATATATACACATATTCATATACATATATATATACACATATTCATATACATATACATGAGTGTGGGGGAGATGGAAAATTTATTTTAAGAAATGGAAGGATTTGGCTCATGCAATTGCACAGGCTTGACACGTCCAAAATCTGCAGGATAGGCTGACAGGCTTAGGATGCAGGGTAGAGTTGGAGTTTAAGTTCAAAGGCAGTGTGCTAGCAGAATTCCTTCTTCCAGAGAAGTCAGTCTTTTTTTCTATTAAGACCTTCAACTGATTAGGTGAGGCCCACCATACTATGAAAGATAATTTTATTTGATGTCTACCAATTTAAATATTAATCTAATTTAAAAAATACCTTTAAAGAGACATCTAGAATAATGTTTGGCCAAATGTGTGAATATGGTAGTCTAGTCAAGATGATATAACATTAACCATCACAAAGATGGAAAGTGTCAAAGGAAGCATGGAGTTACTGAGGCTGAAAAGCAAATAAAAACAGAATGATGGAAGAGAGTTGGAAACATTTAGTGGTCTATGATGGATGAGTAGGATATACATGCTTATAATTTCAAAGATGGTGCAATCCTAGAAAGTGATTAAGAATGAAGGTGTGGGCAGGGAAGTATTGAAGAGGAGTCTGTGAAAGTGATTTAGGTCAAGGGTGTTTTATGGGTCAACCACAAAGCTTTTGAAGCAGAGAGTTGCTGAGAAGATTGCAAGGAGTGTGAAAAAATGACCTGCAGTTTGGGAGAGGACCCCAGCCTGGAGAGGCAAAGTTTGCTATAACCAACTGAACTCATTTTTTTTTCTTTTGGCTCCTCATTTTTACTAGGAAGAAATAAAAATTAAGTGTAATTGATGGAAGAACTAAAAACTGCTTACTGACTCCATGGAAATATAGCATGCGGGAAAAGTTAACAATTGCACCTTAGGTCCCAGAATGTTCATTTGGATTTCAGGTGAGATGAATTCACCATGCTTGTGGCATTATGCAAAGCTTTTTTGGTGCATTGTCCCACAGTTCATTTCTTTAGAAGAAAAAATTGAAGTTTTCAGGAGTTACATACCTCTCACAATGACCAACCATTACCTGCTGGGATCTGGAGTAAAACCCAGGCTACTGGAATCCACAGATCAAACTCTCAATTTTCATTTTATGACAATATTAAGAGTTTCTTTAGCTTGTTGGAAATTCCAAAAACAGGGAGGATGGGAAAGAGTGAGGGCTGAAAAATCACCTATGGGACACAGTGTTCACTGCTCGGGTGTTGGGGACACTAAAAGCGCAGAGCTCACTATTACATAACATATCCATGTAACAAATTTCAGTTACATTCCCTAAATCTATGAAAACAAAAGTCAAGTAAAAAAATATAATGAGGGCCCTGGATGGCACAGAAAAGGTCGTTGGAAGAAAGAGAAGGCAGCAGTGGAAGCAATGTTCTTCCAGGTCATGTCCTCTGACTTGGAAGTTCTGGGTTTAGAAAAGGACACACTAGGAGACCTTTCTGGGTAGACCTCACTGCAAGGCTTGGAGTATCCCTGGCCTCACTGTTACGAATGGTCGGTGCCCAGTGTATTCTTGCAGTCTCATCCCTGACCATGCCCCAGCTTTCTAGGTGCGTCTCACATACTTTCCTTAAGATTCCATAGAGAACACAGCTTTTGAGGGATGTTGTGCTCCTGCAAAGTATGCCTTTCATGTCAGAGTGAGGGAGACAGCCCGGCCCAGCTTTTCTCACCGAGGGTTGGCCAAGACAAGGCCTGTGCATCAGATTCGGGTTTGTAGAACAGGAGGAGCCTGAGCCATGTGTGTGATGAAGCTTTACGTATCAGAGAGAGGGCTTCACGTCTAGTCCTAGTTCTGCAGTTCACCTGGTTTGTGACTTTGACTCAAGTTTCTGACTTCAAGCTCAAATTGTGATTGAGCCTCAGTTTCCTCCTTTGGGAAACTGAGGGCCTCTGGGTGTATGTGACCTTTAGGGTTACCCTGGACTCAAAGTTCTGTATTCATGGGATGCCTTTTGCTCTGCACCATTCCTTGGGTATCACAGGGTCTAATTGAATCTGAGTCCTACTTTCTGGTCCTAGCAAATCACTCCAATTCATAGCACTACATGGGAAATGGGAGAAAAGTATGCAAGAGAATCGTGGTTGTTGACTGTGGTTATAGAGGTATGTCAGGAAAGTTCATCCCGAAAGAGAATGAGATTCACAATAACTCGCATCTACCTCACCTCCCCACAATCTAGAGGTTAGGTAGTTTTCCTCTACTAATTTTCACTCTATAATTTTTTATTTCATTAAAATTGTAATTGGTAAAATTTTCTTATTTAAACTTTCTTTGGATTTTAGAGTTGATGTTGGTTTTGTTCTTTTTTCTCCTTCACTGAGTCAATTCCAAAATATACTACTCTTTCTCTAACTGATTTTGTCTTAATATTATCATTCTACTTTGTACGTTGCAGCCGGAGGTCACATCCTAATTAATCAAATGCTGTTTTATCATTCATCTGAGAAGCACCAATTAATCAAGTTTTCCTCCCAGTAAAACTGGTGATTAACCAAGCTGTGACACTATCTTTTCAGTGACTTTCTATATTCTACTTCTGATTTAGTAGTTAGGTGTGTGCATCAGTTTTAATCACTACTGACTGATCTTAGCTGGTTCTCACCAGGACAATGGTCCTTATCTTTTCTTTAAATTGATTCATGGATCTGTAATATTCTGACTTCCTGTTCTGTTCTTGAGTTAATGATATGTGAAGGATTTCTCTGCTCTTAAGTTCAGATTTTAAAAGATATGCTTAGCTTCTAGATAATAGTATGGGTTTTGATGCCCTCAGGGTGTGAAGTCCTTGACTATGAGTATTTTTGTCTATCTACTTTAATGACATTTGCACAAATGCTTGATGTAGGATGTGAGAATTATGTAGTGAATGTTCTAAATATTTTTTGAGAAATTAATGTTATCAAATAAAACTCAGGTCTATCGTGATATTTCAAGATATTAGAGTTGAATTATATTATGCTGGAAAATATGCTCAAAATGGCCCTATGTGTTTAGAATTAGTTGACATACACTAAAGTTATTTTATTTTGAATAAGTTATAAAAAGTGGAGCATTTGTAGTAGCTCGTACAGGAATCAGTTGGAGTTGAAGAAGGTGACAGACATCTATGATTGTCAAGGGAAGTATACTGTTCCTGGCATAGGTGTATAGGACCAGGATTTGTATGTGTTGGTAAACTCCAGGTCTCTCTGTTTCACATAATCAGTCTCTCAGTCTCATTGATAAAAAGAACATTGAGGATTAAGTTCCCAATACTTTCCTGCCGATTCCAAGATTACTTTGAAATCAATATTGCTATACTTTAAAGGGAAATGATTACAGCATTTTGTATTCTGTAATTTTTTCTGCATTTTCCCCATTTTAAAAATGCTTATGATTACTTGAATAGATTCAAGCAAAGTGTAACAATAGAATGACTCAGACACGGTTTGAAAGTAAATGTGATTGGGTGTTTTTCTTTTTCTTGAAAACATTCACGTTTTTTTAAAATTTGTAAGTAGCGATACTACCTTTCTATAGCTGAAAGGCTGTATTCTTACGATTAGATGGTGCTTGGAACAGAACACCATGTACTTGAACCATCATAAATATTTAAAGGTGGTGATTATGTCAGCAGTTACTGAGGGTGGAACCAATGTGTGCTCAGGAAGTCATATATATGTAGGATGCCTCTTCCACACCACAGGTGTCAATATGTGCACCTTAGAATGCCAAGAAAAAATTATGACCTATTGTGAACTCATTTACTTTCTTTTAAGTTCATTGTCTATCATCTTATGATTGTTGACCTTCCTGGATCTAGTCTTCAGTATTCTCCTTTGTCACCATGCTCTGCAACTTTCCAAAATTTTTTCTCCGTACCTTTGCACCTCTTTCCTCTATTTCTGATTACCATTTACACTCAGTTACTTTTGCGTAAAACTTTTTCAGTAAGATATCACTACTTTCACACTAATTTCCTCTAGATGGATTGAATCAGATGGACTGAATTTTAAAATCTAGTAACTTTAAAGATGAGAATTTGTGTGTGTGTGTGTGTGTGTGTGTGTGTGTGTGTGTGTGACTTGCCATTCTCCAAAACTCAGCAGCTCTTGCAGCCCTTGGAGATATTAACACAGAGATTATTGACAGATCTTTGGAGTGAGTCCCCAAACCTGGCATTGAACCATCATACAGTAGCCTCTCAGTCTGCCATCTCACCCAAGTGTTTTCCCAGAAGAGACTCTGAGAGATGCTTGGCTCTGTCTAGGAGAAGTCATAACGATAACTCTGATACAGTACCAGTGGAAGGAGAATGCAGATGACCAGCAATACCTGAGGAATTAAGTTTGAAAGGCCTCCAAAATTTACTCTAGGATGTTGAGGACTCTGCTTCTACTTCCTTCAAGGGATCATCAATTTCATCTAGGTAACCCTTCAAGGGTAAAATCCATTTAAGAGAATTAACATATGGTTTACCTCTACCCCTCACATTTGTTTAATTATCTTTACAAAAAAGTGAAGAAACTGTGTAGGGGATGTTATCATTTATTTAAATAAAGGGAATGGAGATACATATGTTTACTTTTTTATGCCTTTTAAAATAAATGGGAGGATAATTTTTTAAAAAGAAAGTTACCTTTATGATAGTCTATGGGTGAGGGGTAGAACAGAGATAGAAGCTAGACTTTTTGGAACATACCTTGTTTTTCAAATTTTAATATAGAGTAATATACACAATAATTGTATATAAAATTAAATATAAAAAAGCCATTTCTAAAAAGCAAAAGTAAAATGAAACAAAGCTATTAAGTTGAAGGCATAAATACATAGAAAGCAATTATTTAAAATGACTTTAAAACAGTAATCTGTGTATTTTACTGTTTTAGATCCCATTGCCAAAAAAATCTTAAGCTCCATTCAGTGATCACATTTTGCTAATGAAAGCCATTTTTTACTTAAAGTATTGTGTTGTGACTCTGAAACTTTCCCTGATAAAGTAGTTATGTGATTGATATCACTGGAAATAATAATTTTCAGTGTAAGAAAAAAAAGAAGAAAATTAAAACCAGAAAGGTTAAGTAGATGTCATTTAACCCCGCGTTTGAATTGGATACATCAGTATGAACTTTGAATGTATTTTCTCTGAAGAAAAATAAAACTATTTCCTAGTTTGTTTTATCAAAAAACTGTGACTATATTTATAAAGAAATTATCAAGCAACAGTGATATCCCCTAGCACCTAGGTTGAGGATACCAAATACCACTTTCCTCTAAAAGGATTTAGAATTCCTTGCAGTAAAAGGCTGGATCTATACTGGGGCATCAAATATACAAATAAATGGGGAATATTTTATACCAGAAAACAACTATGCTGTCAAAGACTACTGGAGTGTTGTCAAAAGGATTCAGCGGTTAACTTGAAAAGGATTTCACGGCCAACATGAAATAATTGAAACATCAATAAGAATAATACCAGAAACGGACTGAAGCATCAAGTTAAACATTCATGAATACATTATAGAACAAAACGTTTCTTATCCATTTTTACTGGAAGATGCCAGAGAATCAACTCATTAGTCTGAACACTGGTTTGTAAAAGGAAAAATCAAGTATTTATCCTACTTTTTAAAATTACTAAACTGCATCTCAAGGTAACCAAATATTTAATGAAAGAAACTTTCCCTTTTTAGAAGCATTCCAGGTCAGTGCACAAAATTTAAGAATGTTAGAATCAGAATATCTACATTTTCTAAACTCTAATGAAATAATGTACCTAGAGAACATCAGCAATGGCTCACATTAAAACAGAGGCAGCCAGGTAGGAGGTACCTCGAAGTACACGATGCGTGCTTTGAAAGATTCTTGCCCAAGAATCAAGCCAAAGTACTAATGACCAGTTTATAATAAATATAGGAACAGAAAAAAAATATCATATAACAACATAGGGGAACAATGAGCAAGCTGAGAAACTTTATAGGACAAATGGCCAGTTTTTGTTCAATAGACAATTGAAAGTAAATAAAAGGAAGAGTGATCCATAAATGAAAGATTTAAGAGAAACAGCAGTTGGATGCAACACATGGAAATGTTTGATATCTTGATTTAAACAATATTACATACACTTGTATGCATGTACACTTTTAAGAGATTAGCAATCCACACAGCATGCTGATTATATTACAAAACTATTGTGAAATTATAGACGTCATAATTAAATTGTGCTTTTGTTTTATAAGGAATTCTGATTATTTAAAGATACATTTTGAGATACTTACACATGAAATAATATGATCCTGGGATGGAGTTTAAAATAATTGGGTGGTAAAGGGGATAAACTTGGAGGGGAATGGGTGTAGGTGAAATAAAATTGGCTCTGAGTCCGTCTTTGAAGGTAGAGGCATGTGAGTTTTAAATTAAATTTGGGTCTGTGCTTGAAAATGTCCATAATAAAAATGTTAATGGTAGATACATGTTTTCTTCTCTTTACATTTTTAGTAAAGTTTCCAGTTTTGTTTTGTTTTTGAGATGGAATCTTGCTCTGTCACCCAGGCTGGGGTACAGTGGTGTGATCTCGGCTCACCGCAACCTCTGCCTCCCAGGTTCAAGCTGTTCTCCTGCCTCAGCCTCCGGAGTAGCTGGGATTACAGTCACACACCACCATGCCCAGCTAATTTTTGTATTTTTAGTAGAGACGGAATTTCACCATGTTGATCAGGCGGGTCTCGAACTCCTGACCTTGTGATCTCTCTGCCTTGGCCTCCCAAAATGCTGGAATTTCAGGCGTGAGCCACCACAGCTGGCCAAGTTCCCAGTCTTACACAATACAACTTTACTTGCAGTAAGTTAAGGCTGGCAGTAACGAGCACCATGAGGACCAAGCTGAATAAAGGATGAAGATGAATGCGAAGTAGGTTGCCTCAGTCACGGATGACAGGAGGCCGCCCAAACCCAAGTGAGGATTCAGCCAACTCTGCTAAAGCGCCGGGTAGCTTTGGTTGTGACTGACTTGCTTTTCGTTTTCACACACTTGGAGAATGTGGGATGGAGAGGCAGTGATGAGTTGATTAATCTCTTTGGTACCTACCTTAGGAGATTTCTGCACTCCTCGCACAGGAACAGCCATGGTAGGCGATTGGAAGTGGCCTTGTTATTAGTCATGCTTCATCATGATTTCGAAATCACCAATTGACATATAGCCAGGCTTTAAAAATTAATTTTACAAGCATACATAGTACATTTTCAAGTAAGATTTTATTTTACTGTAGTTAATTATGCATATTTATAGCTCTGTTGTTTTATTCCCCAAAATACCTGATATAAGGTAAAATTAGAAAGTACGAACAACAGGGTAATCATGTTTCTCAATACATAAACCAAATATGAAGTATTTAAAAATTTTTAAAAATCAATGAGTTAATTTACAGTCAGCATTCAACCGGTATAGTATTTTTTGAAGGAAAATGGCCTAAGGTATAAATATAGTGAAGTTATACATATGAATTATTCTGACATCTGACAGGTGCAACTTATAAAGTATGAAACAGTTTACATGTTAGGAGCATAATTATAAATATTTAAAGATACCTTTTTTATTACAATATAATGCATTTTCTTGATTTGCTTTGATGGTTACTCCAGATTTTTCCAGATTTATTTAGAGTGGCAAGAGCCATGTGATAAGTACAGTTGATTCTCATTTTCCCTGATAGTTATGTTTTGTAAAGTTTCCATGAACAACGAATTATCAAATACTGAACCGTTGCTATGCTATGTCATCTCATGGATTCATGACATAGGGACTGCCTTAGGAGAGACTAGAGATTGTTTTTAAGATACAAAAATATCTTGATTTTTTGATTATTTTATAGCAATTTTGATTATAAATTCAAACTTGAAAAATATAGAGAAAATATAGTAATGAATAGAAACAACTGTAATTTTCCTTCATGCAAAAATTACCATTTATGTATAAGAATGTTTCATTTCAGTCTTTTCTCATATTTATACAAAAATTAAGACTTTAATTAGAATTGTCTGTTTCTATGTGTGTATGTTTGTGTAGAGAGAGAGTGAGAGAGTTGATTCTCATTATTCATGGTAGTTATGTTCTATAAAATTCCTGTGAACCCTGAATTAGAGAGTAGTGGGTAAGTATACAATTAGAGTCCCATGAGCCTCTGATTGCAGTATTTTTGTCCACCGATCAATATGTAACCCTGTTTTACGTATGTTTCCATTTAAAGATACCTGATTTAGTAGGTAGTGCTGATTTATTAATATTGAGCTCATGGCCAACAGCACTGTAACTCCGGACTGAATGAAACTTCCCTAACACATATTTTCTCTGTAACGTGCATGGCAGTCTTCTTGTACTTACGAACATGAGACAGCTTTTCAGCCCTATGTTGGGGCCCATTTTAAACAGAGAAATCACCAAAACATGCAAAAAAATGTGAAAGACGAATAGACCACGCAGAAGACTCTTGTTTACAGTACTGTAGCTGAAACAGGAAGGCAGAGTAGCACCTTGTTTGAATTCACTTGGAAGCAGGTGCCTTGGGGAGCCCAGAGTCTTCACTGCTGTGGGCACATTCACAAATGACCACAGAAGCACTTGGAGTTTTGATTTGGGGTTAAAAATAAATTTTAGCTAGGAGGCAAATTCACAATACAGAATCTGTGAATAATGAGGATGGGTTGTAATTTACTATTTGCCTAAAAAATATCATATGTAGTATTGCTCTACTATATTTCTTACCACAACTTTTATAATCTGTTTGTAGAAACTAGCCTCAGGCAAAATAGTAAAATGAGCAATTTTTTAAAATTGGAAACTGCCCTTTGCCTTCTCAGTGGTACACATTTTTTTAAAAAAATCAATTTGCTTGCTCTCAGGAGTTAATAAGACTAAAATTTAAAAGGCAAGCATCTAAAGATAAGAATCATGCATTTTGTTGATTTGCCTTGAGGCTTACTCAAGACTTTCCTAGATTTATTTAGAGCAGTAAGAGATATGTGATAAGTACAGCTGATTACTGTCTTATTTGCATTAATTTTCCAGTGCCTAGTCTGGTGCTGGAAACATAGTAGGTGCTTAGGAGATATTTAGACACAATAAATGAATTCTTGTCATCTGTAATATACATCCTACCATGGTGAGCAGAATGGCCCTCCAAAGGTAGTCACTTCCTTAACCTTGGGACCTATAGGTATGTTATTGCCATAATAAGGGTGAATTAAGATTGTAGATGGATTTTAGATTGTTAATCTGATGATCACAATAAGATTACCCTGGATTATACAGGTAGGCCCAGTGTAATAACCAAGGGCCTTCAAAGTCAAAGGAGACCTAAAAGGAAATTCAGAGGGAGAGAAGGCTGTGGAAGGAGATTAGAGTTATGCAATCTGTGAATGACTCAACCTGCTTTTGCTGGCTTTGAAGATAGAGGAAGGGAGCCATAAGCCAAGGAATTTGTGCAGCCTCTGCAAGCTGAAAAGGACAAGGAAATGAATTGTCTCATAAAGCCTCCAAAAAAGCATGCATCCTGCTGACATCTTGATTTCAGCCCAGTGAGACCTGTGTCAGATTTTTGGCCTACAGAACTGTAAGATAAGTTTGTGTTGTTTTTACCCACTAATTTTTGGCAATTTGGTACACATCCATGCCTTAGAAAATTGATACACCCACTAAATGACATTTATAGTCTGATAAGTGATATCACAAATTTGAAAATCCATTAGGACACACAGCAATGAATATTTATATGTTAATGTCAAACATTATGGTGAGGACTGAAACTGATACTTTGAGAGAAGCTCATACTCAGTTTTCAAATCTCATTATATGATTTGGCAGCTATTCATAAAATTGATTGATTGATTTTGTAAATCCTTTGCAACCAATAGTCTATCTTGCTTTAGGGCTAAAATAATTGATTTTCTCTCACTATTTTGTCATTTTTGAGTGTGAGGGAAATTAGTGCTTTATATATTTATAAATCATGTACTAAGTAATAACTTGGTATCTATAAAATGTTTATAATCAGGCTTTGTGATAAAATATAGTAAGATCAATATTACAGTACTCGAAAAAAAAGCAATTGCCCTCTGAAACTTCAGAATTAATGTTCATGAAATAATCAGCAAAGAAGTAATAAAAATTAATGTTGTTTTAAAAATCATTGAACATGGACAAAATATTAATTGCAACTTGTCAGTCAACACGATTTAATAGTGGTTTAGATATGGACGATTATGTTGTCATAAGAACGAAATAAGATGATATAGAATAGTTAATTTACTTCCTAGCATATGGGCTGTGCTCAATAGATGTAAAGTTATTGCTGTTATTTTTTTTAGGATGCCATTGTTATTATAATGTAAACACAGAAAGGATCTATCTCCCTCTTTTGTTTTCTAGCGAAAATACTTTACTAGAAGTATTTTATTTCTAGTAAATATATCTAGAAATATTTCTAGTAGTTTCATAAGCACTTTGGGAGGCTGAGGCAAGCAGATCAGGAGTTCAAGACGAGGAGTTCAAGACCAGCCTGGACATCATGGTGAAACCGTTTCTACTAAAAATAAAAAAAATAGCTGGGCATGGTGGCACATACCTGTAATTCCAGCTACTCCAAATGCTGAGGCAGGAGAATTGGTAAAAATATTTTATTTTTTAAAAAAGTATTAATGTCTTCTGAAATACAGTACAAATATAAATATTTGTCATTAACAGGTGCTTGCCAGTCTATTTTGCACCATAGTCAAGGATTTTGTATTTTACTGTCAGTCACTGACTTGAGAGGATACATGAAAATCACCCTTAAGTGTAGATGGGTTGTGATTACTCTACAAGTTCCTACTGTGTGGATTTACCCAGATCAGCATCTTGTGGTGTCAGAGACGTTACTGGGACATTTACCCAAAGAGTTCATTACAGCACTGCTGTTCATTGCATCCAGCCTCAGAAAGGCAGCAGCGTCATGGACTGCCAGGAATTCACTCTCAGAGGAAGTCAGTGTTTTTCAGACATTGGTACCAACATCAGAATGAAAAACAAACAAACAAAAGACAACTTTTCTCCGCACAGCAAAATACCATTCTTTCTTACTTGAGGCAGTAATGAAGTGGTTTGGAAACCTTTGAAAATGAGCATCGAGTAGAATATTGAGTAAATGGATTTGAAACAAATGAAGGAAACATAGATATGGATTTCTAGTGTTTTCATTAATGTACCAGTCAATTCACACAAGGTAAAATGAACACAAAATAGACAAAACTTAAGCTATCTGAAAGTTGTCTCATATGTAATACTGTGGTTTGTAATAATATTTTATGCATAATAATATCTCATATATAATAGTACTTTCTGTGATAGACACGTATATATCTATTGATTTATATTGCCTGTCTATGCCAGGAAATGTTCTAGACATTTTAGATACATCTAGATATTTCTTATATACGTCTAAATAATGGAAATGTTATTTATTGATATTTTACATACAAGGAAATGGAAATCAGAGACTTTTCTAGGTCGTATAATTAGGACAGCATCTGACTCCAAAACACAAGTCTGTCCCCACATCCTCTGCTTCCATTGTAGAATTGTTCTTTGTGTGCTTCAAATTATAGTAATTATTAAGGAGTTCTGTGTCCTTATAGTAATTCTAGAGAAAAGGAAAACAATTCTTTAAAAAAGAAGAAAAACTTACATGTACATTTATAATTAACATTCTATATGACTATATAAGCCAAAATATTATGTCATTTTATTATAAACAACACTGTCTAGTATATAATAGAGTATAAGTATGTGTAAATATATTGTCACTGTAGGAAATAAGGAAAATGGATATTGCTATATGTTAGAGAAACTCAAATGTTAGAAAATTAGTACCCAGTCATAATGAGCAGCACAAGTTTGCAGTATGTGTGCTCAGGCAATACAGATGGCTCCATTTATCTCATATAGATACAAGTATGTGTCCTGACTCATGCATATATCAACTAAGCCATCTTAGTCTGTTTTCTGTTTGTACCTACCTCTGAAACTAATGTCAAATCAATGTCATGGAATTCTTTCTGGGCACATTGCTTGCTGTTCTTCTTTAACCCAGCACTTTGACAGTGCTATTTAGTTTTTGTTGTTGTTGTTATTTTTGCTTGTTTTGTTTTGTTTTGTTTCTGTTTGAGACAGGGTCTCCCTTTGAGAGAGTGATGTGATCTCAGTACACTGCAACATCCTCATCCCAGGCTCAAGTAATTCTCATGCCTCAGCCTCTGGAGTAGCATGGATTACAGGCATGTAC
Source organism: Plecturocebus donacophilus (assembly GCA_004027715.1). Taxonomy (NCBI): domain Eukaryota; kingdom Metazoa; phylum Chordata; class Mammalia; order Primates; family Pitheciidae; genus Plecturocebus; species Plecturocebus donacophilus. Next base: position 17,463 of record PVKP010028880.1, on the reverse strand, counting down.
CACCGTGCCCAGCTAATTTTTTTACTTTTAGCAAAAACAGGGTTTCGTCATAGTTAAGAATTTTTATTTTACCATCAGTTTTGCCCTATAGTCAAAGATTTTGTATTTTACCATCAGTCAGTAACTTGAGAGGATACATGAAAATCACCCTTAAGTGTGGATGGGTTGTGATTACTCTGCACCTACACTTAAGGGTGATTTTCATGTATCCTCTCAAGTCAGCTTGTATTGACTTGAGTTTGGGTTCCTCTAGTAGCAGAACCTGAAAGAAGAATTTGAGTGCAAGTTATTTATTTGGAAGGCAGTTTCAAGAAATAATAGTAGGAGGGGAGGGAAGTGAGGCAGAGAAGGGAAAGCAGCTAATAAGGTTTGCAATTTGAGCAACAGGAGCTTAGCCCCACTGGGGGATTCGAGGAGCCAGTGTACTTCACCTGTCTCAGTCTATCTATCAGAAGAGCAAGGGAACTGGGATATTATCTACCATCTCCAGGCAATCATTGAATGAAGACTTAGCCTTCCACCCTGGGAGACGGACAAAGCCCTCAGGTAAACTTGTTCAATACTGGATGCTGGACTTCCTCGAGACATTACTGGAAATGGCATAGCCCTTGGGTATCTCTTCTACTGTAGTGTCCTAACTTATTTATTGTAGCTAATCTGCTGAAGTCTTTTTTTTTTTTTTTCTTTGAGATGGAGTTTACCTCTTGTTGCCCAGACTGGAGTGCAGTGGCACAATTTCAGCTCACTGCAGTCTCTGCCTCCCAGGTTCAAGTGATTCTCCTGCCTCAGCCTCCCATGTAGCTGGGATTACTGGCATGCAGCACCACGCCTGGCTAATTTTGTATTTTTACTAGAGATGGGTCATGTTGGTCAGGCTGGTCTCGAACTCCAAACCTCAGATGATCCACCTGCCTTGGCCTCCCAAAGTGCTCGGATTACAGGCCAGTTCTGTTTCTTTATCCTTGCATTAGAGGCCTGTGTGAGCCGGGCCATACACTGAAGATTGGGATTTGGACTATATCCCTTTGCCAGGACTCTTGCCTCCTCCTAAAAACCCCATATGTGATTGTTTCCTCTGAGAAAAGCTGGTGTTTCTTATGTCATCAGGTGTTCACAGCCAGGTAATCTGTTCATGAACTGCAGCTTAATGCTTTAATCTTCTGGCCTCATAAATAACAGGTAAAAAAAAAAATCTACTTGTTTTTAAGCAGGCATTATTTCTTCTCATCATTGCATTACCAATTCAAATAGAAAGCCTGGGATGTGGCTTCACAGGTAGCTTACTCACCAAGGATGTCCCTGCCCTTATTGTTATGAAGCAACTCTAGGACTTTTATTTCATCCTTACTCCTCTTTGGCTCTCTTAGCTAACTTGAATCTTTCAAGCATTTCTGGGTTTGAACTATAGGACTTTACCCTCTTGAAGTCTTGAATTTCTTTTAAGTTTCATTAACTGCTTTTCTTTTTCTTTTTTAAAAATTTTGATGATAATTGGTGTATATATTTATGGAGTACATGAGATGTCTTGATATAGGCATGCAATGTGAAATAAGTACATCATAGAGAATGGGATATCCATTCACTCAAGCATTTATCCTTTGAGTGACAAACCAGCCAATTACAATCTGTGGATTATTTTAATATATTCAGTTAAGTTATTATTGACTATAGTTACTCTATCGTGCTATCAATTAGTAGGTCTTATTCTTTCTAACTATATTTTTGTACCCATTAACTATCCCTACTTAGCCGCCCACTACCCTTACAGTCTTTTATCTATTGATATCGACAGCAAATCACACTGACTCTTGGGCAAACTGTAAAGATTTCTCCCTTTCCCTTGTATATGATGAGGTGCCAAATGTGGTAAACACTTCCTCTATATGAACTCAAATGTTCACATTTGACATTTCACATCTTTTATTATTTTCTGCTGGAAAAGTCAACCCACCTCCATTGTTCTTTCCTACGAGCCACAGTCTTTCTAATTTGTAACTGATGTGTGGAAATTCCTAATGTTTCTTTTTTTTAGAATGTTCCGAAGCATGCTAACATTTATTTATCTAAAATGTCCTGTTATGTCAAAACCGTATGCTTGGCTTAGTAAATAATGATCTGGCTGGCATTTTATGTTCAACCAAGTTATTTTGTATGCTACTCAACATCTAATCTACTAACTTGCAGTATCAGCCTCACTAATGAGCTTGTTTGAAGTGCAGACTGGGAGATCTCACCTTGGATCTACCCAATCAGAACCTCTGGGTGTGGGGTCCAGAGCAGTGTTGTAAGGAGCCCTCCATGTGATGTCTGATGTTCACATGAAGCTTCAGTAACGCAGTTCTACAGCTTCGCTACTCAGTGTGTGGTTCTAGCATCAGCATGATCAGAGAGACAGAACTTGTTAGAAATACGGGGTATCAGTCACCACTTCAGACCTCTTGAGTCTGAATCTGCATTTTAATGAGATCCCTAGGTAATTCATGTGCATATCTGAGTTTGAATCGCTCTGTTCCACAGAACTTAGCTTGTATTTTCAGTGTCAATAAATAATAAGATGTATCAAATTATTCAATACAGTTAGCATTAGAAAAGTATCCTAATGTGTTTGTTTGTTTGTTTTTGAGACAGAATCTCACTCTGTCACCCAGACTGGAGTGCAGTGGTATAATCTCGGCTCACTGCAACCTCCTCCTCCAGGGTTCAAGGGATTCTCCTGCCTCAGCCTCCAAAGCAGCTGGGATTACAGTCACGCACTACCACACTGGGCCAATTTTTGTATTTTTAGTAGAGACAAGGTTTCACCTTGTTGGCCAGGCTTGTCTTGAACTCCTGGCCTCAAGTGATCCACCTGCCTCGGCCTCCCAAAGTGCTGGGATTACAGGCATGAGCCACTGTGACTGGCCCTTCCTAATGTATTTTAAATGGAGAGTTACATTAGGAAAATGTTCCTAAACATAACTCACCCAAAAGAAGAAGCAGTATTAACTCTGAAATCAAAGTTGTCATTGGAAAGCCACAAACCTGGATATTAAGTATCTAGAATGAGTCCTAAGAAAGAAAAATAGCTACTAGAGAAGTAAGGGTACAGAAATCAACTTTCTACAAGTCTACTTTTTATTTGATTAAGTTTTTTTTTTTTTTCAAGAGGACAATGTAAGACTACTCTGAATGATTGGAACACGTCCTTGAGGAAACACAGGGAAATATGTCTGCTCACCACACGTAGTGTAGAGATTTATTTTCTAGCGAACACTGGCAGCTCTGCTCAAGTACATATTGTCATTTGGGAAATGTGCCTCAGTCCAGCTTAAAGAAATCATAATTTTTTCTTTGAGTGTTGAGTCTTAAGGGAGGAGCTCTGATTTGAAATAACAAATGGACATGGAATTTGGATTTTTAAAGCTTGCACGTGTCCTCGATACCTGGGCCCAGATTTATTTCTTGTGCAAAGGTGTCCCGAGTCTCACAGCTTGAAGGCTGTCGAAGAAGGACAGGTTGCTGCAGCTGCAGGGCTGACAGGAAGGAATCCCAAATGCTTACAGCAAAGTCCCCGCTTTAATTTTGCCATGCTTTATGTCTTTGCCTCTTGTGTCACCTGAGAAGTAGGGTCGTAGCATATTGGGCTTATCATTTTTACCATAAACATTTTAGTGACTTCAACAAGGATGATTGTCTAAATTGCATTCTGACATCAAGCTATTCTTCCTTTTTTTTTTTTTTTCTGAATGTCAGTCTCATAGATTCTCCATCAAATTCACCAACTACATTACAATTCTTTCCATTAGGAAACAAACAAACAAAATCCCTATATAGCCTTACCTTGTGGTTGCTATGGTTATTCTCAGCCATTGATGATGATTTTAATACCCACAGAAAAGCTCCAGCCTATGTCCTTGACGGAAATGTGATGAATTGATTAATGAAATTCAGAGTTGCATTAATCATATCCCAATGTGGGAGTGGTGGGGGTCAACAAATCCCCCCTACTTTATATGCTGTCGTTTACTTTACACTTATATTGACCCCAGAGACAATGATAGTAACCCACATTGCTTAAGACTATCATTTTCGAATTTATATATTCAGTCAGTCAGTCTGTACTGAACACTGGGCTTTTATTAGATGTTGGTAGGTGTACGGAGTTGAATGAGAGACAGTCCTGGGCCCCAAAGTGCTCTCTCTTAGAGACCTGTAAAGGAGTGGAGATCCTGGTGACCCAGCACAGAGAGTGCCCTGACTGCCTGTGAGGATGAAGCAGCTTCAGCAAGGACTTCATGGGGGGTGGGTGAGAAGAGGAGGATGAAGGCATGCCTGGTAGAAAAAAAAAAGGTGAATTCATACAGCAGTGAAAGACTCCCGTTGTGGAGCAGAGGGCACTCTGGGCTGTGTTCCCCACTTTCCTAAGAAGAGACTTCAGCTTACGGTGCTATGTGAACATCTGCTAAAATCTAGAGGCTCTTGATGCCTCGTTAGAAAACCGTCAGATCTACCAAGGAGCTGTAAAATAACTTAAAATTAGGGGCTTCAATGAATTCGGAGAAAAATATAGTCAACGCAATTGCTTTATTTCATTTTTTCCAATAGAAACAAACTCTGTTTAGACTGTGAGTACTTTCATGTGTCTCATATTTTCCCTGCTGGTTTTTCCTTTGGTGTCTTCATGGGGATGAGCAGGTATGCCAAAGAAAATCAAATGGGGCAGGGAGAAACGTTATGCCTGTTTATTATGGCAAGCTCTGGCTTCTACAACATCTGAAAATTCATGAGGAAATGTGTATCTTTAAAAATTCAACTTATCATTTGACATTCATCATGAGAGACTCTGATCTGGGTGGTAGATTAGAGTTGGTCAGGAATGTTTGTTTATTTTGCAGGTTGACCTTGAGCAAGTTATTTAAATGGTGTCTGTTTAAATGGGCTTTATTCTGTAAATCACAGATGCTCCAGCTTTTATTTTCATTGATATTGGAAAGGTTGGATTTGGAAGTACACTCACACATACACACTTCATGGTGTGAAAAGTCTAAAAAAAGCAAGTATGTCCTCTAAATGCTAATTAACTGAAAAATGGAAGGTCTTGCATTTACTGGTATTGAATTATAATTATACAGTGATTTAATAGATAGGATTATAACTTTAAATAAATGACAGAGGAAATAATTTCCTAATTTTCACTAATTCCTAGAGTGATGGGATTATGAGTAGGCTTTTCCCCCTTCTCCCTTTGCCCAGAATTCTATAATGTATTTAAATGAGGTTTATAATGAAATCACTTATTTAAACATAAATTACAATTTGAAAGAAAGTAGTTTTATTGAAATTCAACTTAAATATTTTGATACCTACTTAAATGTTTATTTAATTCAATTAAAATATTAATCATTACCAGAGAAACCCTAGGCAATGTCAATAAATGAATGTATAAAACTTAAAAGGAGTAATTTCTGTAATGAGTGATGCATCTTTCCCATCTTCCTTTGGTGAAAAGTGCTCAAGTTGAAATCATCCTTTTATATCTTCTGCCCCAGTCTAAAGTAACGGGTTATAGGCCCTGTTTACGAAGGGCTGTGGTTACTCCTCTTTTCCCCAAGTGATAACAGGATGAATACCTTTCTGCTGATGGAGAATTAATAGAACAACTAGGCAATTCAGTGGGACCAGAACCCTTAAACATTCCTCTTTTTCAAAGAAAGTTGAATGTTTGAAATGGTTTACCTCTGATGGCAAAACGTGACTCTCCCAGAGGAATGACCATCATAAGAAGAAATGAAAGCCAAATTGGAAGGCACTGTGGTCAGGCTTCAGAGGGATTATGATCTTTCAAAGTTGCTTAAATCAGATGCTTAGGGGGCATCAGCAGATTTCGTATTCTTAATTTTTTAACTTTACTACTTATCAGGCCAAAGAGTCTTAAAACAGGCTGTAATAAATTATTTTATTGGAAAAAAAATCATATATTATAAGTATCTTCAGTAAAAATCAATGTAGAAAACACCATTTGACAATTCTGTTTTGGTCACACAAATCGGTAACAATCACCAGAATCACTGTGGCCCTTGAATAGATCTCCAGAGCTTTTGATGGTTTGCAAGACAAGTTCTCGGTCTGTCACCGAGGCTGCAGTGCAGTGGCATGATCTCAGCTCACTGTGACCTCCATTTCCTGGGTTCAAGTGATCCTCCCTCCTCACCCTCCCTAGGAGCTGGGACTACAGGTGTATGCCACCATGCCCGGCTAATTTTTGTGTTTTTAGTAGAGATGTGATTTCACCATGTTGGGCAGGCTGATGTCAAACTCCTGACCTCAGATGATCTGCCAGCCTCAGCCTCCCAAAACTCTAGAATTGCAGGTATGAGCCATTGTGCCCAGCCTGGATGGTTTTAATTAACCTGAACAATGGTGAAAAATAAAATAATGTTGACCATAAATAAGGAAAGATCTCAACATTAACTAAAAAACAGACATTTATAAATGATTTTGGGGTGTGGAATTCATTTACTCATTTATAAATTTTGCTTTGTTAAACCTTAAGCATTTATACAGCCAGAAAAGCAAAGGAGATGACTTCACTTGAATCATGCATAGTAGTTTGCCATTTAATTCAACAAATAACAGCAAGCGTACTGATTGCAATAACAGTTACTGCTGCTGCTCACCAGCCAGACACCACCAGAAACACACTTATATGCACATTAGGTTGGCCATACTATGCGGGGCAAGGGACAGGATGCACCCTATGTGAGTATCCTAATTTTTATCAAGAAGGTAGGAAGAATAAGGCAAAGCTAAAATTGTAATTGGTGAAGAAGGAGCTGTTACTCATGCTAACCAAAGAGGTGGATGTTCAGTCACTTTGCTGGTTCAGACATTATTTTAGTTTTGATCTTCACTCAGACATGATGACAGAGTGGTTTTGTTTTTGTCTTCCTCCTTTACAGTGTAAACACCATCCTGGCTCACAGCTGACAGTGGTCAGGAGCTTCTCCCATCTTTGTCACCATCCTTCACTTCATGCCTACTGTGTATCAGTCAGTGCTACCAGGCCTGCACACACATCGCTGAGTGTTCAACACTTCCCTGCAAGGATAGGAGACATCCTTCTTCCCCATGTACACGTAAAACATCCACATCTCTCAGAGGTCTGGTAGCTTACCCATAGCCACACAGAAAAGAACTAAAGCTGTTTGTCACAAGAATAATTAGGTAAATAAGTAAATACACAAGAAACAAGAAGAAGCTTTAAAAGAAGCAGAGACATAAATGGTTGAGGGGAACCAGAAAGGCTTACGGAACTTGATCATTTGGGACTTAAGCAGTGGAGTGGAATTCATCAAGGTCTCACGGGTAGGTGGTATCAGGGAAGCATTCCAGTTTCTATTTGAGTAAACATGTGAACAAAGACCCGGGGGCCTACAAGAGAAGGAACAACCAACCTTTCACAGACATAAGGGAAGGCTTTATTTCATAGGTCTGAAGGGTAGGGAAGAGTTTCCAAGCAAAGAATCCATGGATGATGTTGGGGTGGGGGATGGTTGGTAGAAGATAAAAGAATGGACAGTGAGAACTGAGGAAAGATATTGGATATGATGGTCAGAAGAATGCTAGTGATCCCTGAGCTACCAATGTCAGAATTATGAGGAAGGGGATTACATCATAAAGGGTTAAATTTCAATGAGAATGGGACAGGCAGAAACAGTGACTGTTTCCCGCTTTTCAAGGGGTTAGAGGGCTGAAGACATGCAACAGAGAGGATGGAAGCTTTGGAGTATAGATAGAGCACACATCAGATATGGAGTGGGTGGGTTTGTTTTCATTATTATGCATTTCTAGGAAGAGGATAGATAGCAACTGTTACATACCTAATGGTAGCAGTAAATATTTAACAATTAACACTTAATGAGCCTCTGGATGATTCTGATGCATGCTAAACAAAGTTAGAGAACCTCTGTGTGTTAGAAGTAATAAGGCCTGGACCATAAATTACTAGTGTTACAGTCAATTCATAAATCTGTCATTTCATGAATAAAATTTCATGGTTGTAATGGCAGCATTATAAGCATTATGCACGTGTGTTTGTATGTGTGTGTGTGTATGTGTGTGTTGAGAGAGAGAGAGAGGAAAGAGATTTTCTTGCTAAAGGAAACCTTAGAGTTCATGTATTGCAGAGGTCCTCTAACCTTGTTTAGTATACATATATTAGGGTTCTCTAGAGGGACAGAACTAATAGGATAGATGTATATATAAGGGGAGTTTATTGAGGAGTATAGACTCACACAATCACAAGGTGAGGTCCTACAATAGGCTCTCTGCAAGCTGAGGAGCAAGTAAGCCAGTCGAGTCCCAAAGCTGAAGAACCTGGAGTCCGATGTTTGATGGCAGGAAGCATCCAGCATGGAGACAGATGTAGGACAGAAGACTAAACCGGTCTAGTCTTCCCGTGCTTTTCTGCCTGCTTTTAATCTGGCTGTGCTGGCAGCTGATGAGATGGTGCCCACCCAGATTGAGGATGGTTCTGCCTTTCCCAGTTCACTGACTCAAATGTTAATCTCTTTTGGCAACACTCTCTCAGACACACCCAGAGACAATACTTTGTATGCTTCAGTCCAATCGGGTCAACACTCAATATTAACCATCACAATACATACATCAGATTCATCCAAAGGCTTGTTAAGTGTTGCATGATAGTGGATTCTGAGCACCTACCTCGCCTTGCCTGTGCACTTTCCCAGCCATGGACACTCAGGTTGCTTTCAGTTCTCAGTCACCATGCTGCGAAGAGTGTACATGTGCACGTCCTTTATACATCTGTGTCAGAACTACTTGAAGATACGTAACTAGAGACAAATTCAGTAGGTAAAAGGGTATACATGTACTAAAAATTGTACTACACAATACAAGGGGTGCCATCAAAAAAGTTATACCAGTGTGCACTCCCACCAGCAGTACATGAGTTCCTGTATCCCCACATTCATGCTGACATATGATACTATCCAACTTTCTGATTTTGCCAGCTTTTTAAGCACAAAGTGATATGTTATTATACTTTTAAATAATATTGAGTGAATATATAGTTGTGTATATACATACACACATATATCTGTACATATATAATATGTGTTTATCTCACTTTGTGATATAGTTGGGCTGTGTCCCCACCCAAATCTCACCTTGAATTGTAATAATCCCCCTGTATTAAGAGCAGGGCCCGGTGGAGATATTTGACTCATTGGGCGGTTTCCCCCATACTGTTCTTGTGGTAGTGAATAAGTCTTACTAGATCTGATGGTTTTATAAATGGGAGTTACCCTGCACAAGCTCTCTTGCCTGCCACCATGCAAGATGTGACTTTGCGTCTCCTTTGCCTTCCACCATGATTGTGAGACCTCCCCAACCATGTGGAACTGTGAGTCCATTAAACTGCTTTCCTTTATAAATTACCCAGTCTCTGGTATATCTTTATTAGCACCATGAAAATAGACTAATACGCTTTGCTGACTGTGTATTCTTGGATAACTTACTTCATCTTTCTGAGTTTTGGTTCTCTCATCAGTAAAATGAGGAAAAATTAAGTACCTCTGATAGAAAAGTCATGAAATGAGATGATATGTGAAAAGTAATTCACATGAGCTCTGCAAAGCAATAAGCTACCAAAAACTTATTTGTTTTTATTCTGGTATTTGATTAAAAGTATAATTTCTCAAAAGGAAAATTTAGAAAGCACTTAGGGAACTGAGTTATACAAATGTTGTCAATAATCAGAATTCACTTGGGAATATTCTTATGAGATTTTTGGAACCCCCAGCAAGAGATCAAGAATACCGGCACAGTTGATGATATCAGGTCAAGGGAATTTTGGCAAAGGAAAGAGACTAACAGTAGATTAAAAAGGAGTATCTTTTGCATTTCCTTTTTTGTTTACAGTTTTTTTGTATATGTATTATAATCATATCATTAAAAACTGATAATAGAAGTTAAAAAGAAATCTATAATCTCATCAGTTAACAAAAGCAGTACTGTATTAAATCTTTGATGCATCATCTTTTTTTGTTATGCTTAACTTTGAATAATTTATAAGTATGCTGATCACATTAGTCATGTATCACACTTAACTAATGAAGAGAGCATGCTAATTTTTCAGTAGTCTACAAAAGTCACCATTTTAATTCCTTCATAATATTCCATCAAGTACATGTTGCCAGGGTAATGATATTTTAGTGCTCTGGACTGGAAAGTAATTCAGTATCTATAAAAATGTAAAAGATTAATTGTTAATCCAAATTATTTTAATCAAATGGGTTTAGACATGTTAACATATCTTAGTGTGCACCATGTGCTTAACAATATCTTATATTTGTACACACCCATAGAGAGTAAATACTTTCAAGCAGCCTTCTGATCTGGACAATCTGAGTATTACTATCATGTTACAGATGAAGGAACTAATCAAGGCTATGTGTTTAAGAACTTGCCTTTAAATCTGACCTTTACAAGAGCCAATACTGGGGTACAATGTGATGTTTTGATACTTATATACATTGTGGAATGATTAAATGAGGCTAATTAGCATATCCATTACCTCATGTATTTTTTTGTGTGTGGTGAGAATATTTAAAATCTACTAATTTAGAAAATTTGAAATATATAATACATTGCATTCCATGAATATATACAATTATTATTTCCAATTAAAAATAAAATTATTGTAAATTTGTTTAAGTTCCTTGTAGATGCTGGATATTAGATTTCTGTCAGATGCATAGTTTGCACATACTTTGTTCCATTCTGTAAGTTGTCTGTTGATAATTTCTTTTGTTGTGTTAAGCTTTTAAGTTTAACTAGATCTCATTTTCAATATTTGATTTTATCATGATTGCTTTCAACTTCTTTGTCATAAAATCATTGCCTATTCCTATGTCCAGGATGGTATTACCTAGGTTGCCTCCAAGGGCTTTTAAAGTTTTGGATTTTACTTTTAAATCTTTATTTAGCACATGTTGAGTTGACTTTTGTATATGGTGTAAGGAAGGGGTCCAGTTTCAATTTTCTATGTATGGCTAGCCAGTTATCTTGTCACTGTTTATTGAATGGGGAGTACTTTTTTCATTGCTTGTTTTTGTAAGCTTTGTCAAAGATCAGGTGGTTGTAGGTATGCAGCCTTATTTCTGGATATTCTACTCTGTTCCACTGGTCTGTGTATCTGTTTTGTACCAGTACTATGCTGTTTTGGTTACTGTAGCACTGTAGTACTACAGTGAAGTTTGGTAACATGAGGTCTCCAGCTTTGTTCCTTTAGATTAAGATTGCCTTGGCTGTTTGGGCTTTTTTTTTTCTTTTTCATTCCATATGAATCTTAAAATAGTTTTTTCTAGTTCTGTGAAGAATATCATTGGTAGTTTGATAAGCACAGTATTGAATCTGTGCATTGCTGTGGGCAGTTTGGCTGATTTAATGATATTGAGTCTTCCTATCCAGCATGGGGTGTTTTTCGATTCGTTTGTGTCATTTCTGATTTCTTTGAGCAGTGTTTTGTTATTCTCATTGTATATATCTTTTGCCTCCCTTGTTAGCTGTATTCTTAGGTATTTTATTCTTTTTGAGGTAATTGCAAATGGTATTGCATTTCTGATTTGGCTCTGGGCTGGGCTCCTGGATGTTATTGGTGTATAGGAATGCTAGTGATTTTTGGACATTGGTTTTGTATCCTAAAACTTTGCTGAAGTTATTCATCAGCCGAAGGAGCTTTTGGGCTGAAACTATGGGGGTTTCTAGATATAGAATCATGTCATCTGCAAACAGGGATACTTTGAATTCCTTTCTTCCTATTTAGATGCCTTTTATTTCCTTCTCTTGCCTGATTGCTCTGGCAAACTTCTGATACTATGTTGAACAGAAGTGGTGAGAGAGGGCATCCTTGTGCTGTTTTTCAAGGGGAATGCTTCCAGTTCTGCTTATTCACTGTAATGTCTATGGGTTTGTCATAGATAGCCTTATTTTGAAGTATGTTCTTTCAATACATAGTTTATTGAGGATTTTTAACATGAAAGGATATTGAATTTTATCAAAATCCTTTTCCATATCTGTTGAGATAATCATGTGGATTTTGTCTTTAGTTTGTTTATGTTATGAGTCTTATATGTCGATTTGCATATGTTGAACCAACCTTGCATCCCAGAGATGAAGCCTACTTGATTGTAATGAATTCAGCTTTTTGATGTGCTTCTGGATTCAGTTTGCAAGTATTTTGTTGGGGATTTTTGCATCAATGTTCATCAAGAGAGAGGGCATCCTTGTGCTGTTTTTCAAGGGGAATGCTTCCAGTTCTGCTCATTCACTGTAATGTCTATGGGTTTGTCATAGATAGCCTTATTTTGAAGTATGTTCCTTCAATACATAGTTTATTGAGGATTTTTAACATGAAATGATATTGAATTTTATCAAAATCCTTTTCCATATCTGTTGAGATAATCATGTGGATTTTGTCTTTAGTTTGTTTATGTTATGAGTCTTATTTGTCGATTTGCATATGTTGAACCAACCTTGCATCCCAGAGATGAAGCCTACTTGATTGTAATGAATTCAGCTTTTTGATGTGCTTCTGGATTCAGTTTGCAAGTATTTTGTTGGGGATTTTTGCATCAATGTTCATCAAGAGTATTGTCCTGAAGTTTTCTATTTTTATTGTATCTCTGCCAGGTTTTGGTATGAATATGATGTTGACCTCATAGAATGGGTTGAGGAGAAATCCTTCCTCCTCAGTTTTTTGGAATAATTTCAGTAGGAATGGTACCAGCTCTTCTTTGTACATCTGGTGGAATTCAGCTGTGAATCCATCTGGTCCTGGGCCTTTTTTGGTTGGTAGGCTATTGATTCAATTTTGGAGCTCATTATTGGTCTGTTAAGGGAATCAGGTTCTTCCTGGTTTAGACTTGGAAGGGTGTATATGTCCAGTAATTTAGCCATCTCACGTTTTCTAGTTTGTGTGCCTAGAGGTGTTTCTTATGGTAATTTTTCTGATAGTAGTTTCTGATGGTAATTTTTATTTCTGTCGAGTCAGTGGAAATATTCCCTTTGTCATTTCTAATTGTGTTTAATTGGATCCTCTCTCTTTTCTTCTTTATTAATCTAGCAACCTATGTTACTGATTTTTGTTATCTTATTAAAAACAAACTCCTGGATTTGTTGAACTTCTGAATTGCTTTTTGTGTCTTGATTTTCTTCAGTTCAGTTCGAGTTTGGTTATTTCTTGTCTCTGGTGGCTTTGGGATTGAATTACTCTTGCTTCTCTAATTATTTAAGTTGTGATGTTAGGTTGTTAGTTTGAGATCTTTCTAACTTCTGGATGGGCATTTAGTGCTATGAATTTTTGCCTTAGCTGTGTCCCAGAGATTCTGGTAAGTTGTATCTTTGTTCTCATTAGTGTCAAAGAACTTGATTTCTGCCTTAATTTCATTATTTATGCAAAAGTAATTCAGGAGAATGTTGTTTGATTTCCATGTAATTGGATAGTTTTGAGCTATTATTTTAGTCTTCTGTTTTTATTGTGCACAGTCTGAGAGTGTGTTTTGTATGTTAGGTTCTTTTGCATTTGCTGAAGATTGTTTTATGTGCAATTAAGCAATCAATTTTAGAGTATGCGGCATATGCCATATAACAATGATAAGAACATATATTCTCTTGTTTTTGGGTGAAGAAAAAAACAACCCCATTAAAAAGTGGGCAAAGGACATGAACATGTTTCTAAAGGAGTCGTATATGTGGCTAACAAGCATATAAAGAAAACCTTAATATCACTGATCATTAGAGAAATGCAAATCAAAATCAAAACCACAATGTTATATCATCTCACATCAGTCAGAATGGCTGTTAATAAAAAGTTAAAAAATAACAGATGCTGGTGAGGTTGCAGAGAAAAGGGTACACTTATACACTGTTAGTGGAGCCTCAATTAATTTAACCATTGTGGAAAACAGTATTTTTCAGTTCTTCAAAGAGCTAACAGCAGAACTACCATTTGACCTAGCGATCCAGTTACTGGGTACATACCCAGAAGAATATAAATCAGTCTACCACAAAGACACATGCACAGAAATGTTTATTGCAGTGCTAGTCACAATAGCAAAGACATGGAATCAAGTTAAATGCCCATCAGTAACAGACTTATAAAGAAAGTGTGGTACATATACATCACAAAATACTAGGCAGCCATAAGAAAAGAATCAGATCATGTGTTTTTTGGGAACATGGATGGAGCTGGAGGCCATTATCTTTAGCAAACTAATGCAGAAGCAGTAAAGAAAATGCTGCACCTTCTGACTTATAAGTGGGAGATAAATGATGAGAACTCATAAACACAAGGAAGGGAAGAACAGACACTGGGGCTTACTTGAGGGTGGGAGGACAGAGAAGAGCAGAAAAATTAACTATTGAGTACCAGGCTTAGTACCTGGGTGACAAAATAATCTGTACAACATGAATTTAACTGTATAACAAACCTGCACATATACCCTTCAACCTAAAATAAAAGTTTTAAAAAGTTTCAGCAAAGTAAATTTTGTATAATTTGACACGAAATTAACAAGGTAAATGTACATGCACAAAGAAAAAAAACTGAAGTCAAAAAAATTAAAAAATAAAAGATATAACAATAACAAAAAAAAATCAGGATCACCAAGAGTAGCTTCAGAATATATATTTCCTTGAAGATAAATAATAAACTCCACTCCCAATCTACTCTAGTTTGGTGACCTCTTAAACTCAAAGAGAACAGTAAAGCAATGCTATTACACACACACACACACACACACACACACACACACACACACACACACTCACAAGAGCCAATACTGGGACTTCTTTCTCCACTGAACTTTCTTAATACAACATTATTCTACTTCTTAAGTTAAACAGCATAAAGTAGGGCTAACAAAGGTTCTGAATTATAAGCTTTCAGCATATTGTTTTGAAAACTTGATAAATTGCTCTTAAGTTTCTTAATACATAGAGTCTTTATATAAGATTCTGTCAACATCTTTGTGAGCATGCAATGAATAATATGTGAAATTGCTTATAAAATTAATAGACATAGAAGCTACAGATTTAATATAAAAACTGTGAATTACTTTATATAAGTGTTCTCATTTTGAGATCTCTAGAATTTATGATAATGGCTTTGTGCTAATGAATAATGACCATAGTTAATAATGTAATGCATATTTCAAAATTGCTAAAATAACATATTTTTAATATTTTTATAACATAAAAATGGTAACTAATGAGATGATATATTCATTAGCTTGATTAACTCTTTCTACAGTGCATTCAAAAATCAAAACATCACATTGTACCCCATAAATATGTACAATTATTTGTTGTAAATTTAAATTGAATACATTCAAAAGAGAACCTATGAAAAATGCATGTATTTATGATAAATGCATGTATTTCAAATCAGGAAATCATTTAATTTCTTGAACTCTGAATAGAAAATGATGCAGAATTAAGATTGCTGTATTGCAGTTGTTAATGAGATTCTCATTGATAGAATTGTTTTCAGTGCAGTGTGACTCTATAAACACTTAACCCTTGTTATCAAACATAACATTAGGTTACATTATTCTAGGGACTATTTTAAAACCTTGCAAGTTTTGTAACGGTTCTTTCCCTGTAGCTGTTTAGATTTGATCACTGTAATTGCTCCGCAAAATAAAACAGGGAATTGGAACTTTCCAAATCATCAATTTCTAAATAAATTTTAGTTGACCCTTGAATAACACAGGGAGAAGGGGAAGCCCATGCAATGAAAAATTCATGTATAACATTTGGCACCCCAAAAAGGTAACTTCTAATAGCTTGCTGTTGACTAAAAGCCTTACTGATAACAGTAAGATTGTTAATCTATTAACACGTATTTTGTATATTATATGAGTTATATGCTGTATTCTTCCAACAAAGTAAGCTGGAGAAAAGAAAATTGTAAGAAAATCATAACAAAGAGAAAAAATATTTACTCTTCATTAACTGGAAGAGAATCATCATAGAATCTCCATCCTCATTGTCTTCATGTTGAGTAGGCGGAGAGAGAGGAGGGGTTGGTCTTGCTGTTCACGGTGGCAGAGACAGAAGAAAACCTTCATGTAAATGGACCCTCAGAGTTCAAAACCATGAGGTGCAGGGGTCAACTTTTTCTTTTAAAGATATGCATTACATGTAAATTACCTCCAATTCTTTTTACATAGCTAAAGGATATGACTTATATAAACTGGTAATTTTATGAAACATAATCATTCTCAATTACTAAATGAAATATGTTTTAGTGCTGCATTAAGAGCCATTAAGCTGGGCCAGGTGCATTGGCTCACACCTATAATCCAGCACCTTGTGGGGCAAGAGCAGGCGAATTGCTTGAGTTCAGCAACATGGCGATGCTCTTGTCTCTACAAAAAATACAAAAAAAAGGACTTCTGCCAGGATGGCCGAAAGGGAGCTTCTCGGGAGTGCAGCTCCCAGCGAGTCAGACACAGAATGAGACTGATCTGTATTTCCGAACAAGGTATGGGGTTCATTTCTAAGGGACTGGTTGAACAGCAGGATTAACCCAGAAAAGGCGGTGAGAGTAGCCCAAAGAGGGCGAGCCGAGGCAAGGCCCACCCCGAAGTGCATCTGGCACAGAGGATTAGGGGCTTCATCCCCTGGGTACTCCGATTCAGATACTGCACTTCACCCCATGACTTCTACAGCCCACAGTCCAGGAAAGTGCCGGCTGGCTGAGAACCACCCCGATTAGTCAAGCAGACCAGGGCGATAGTCCCGGCAGGCCTGGTGCCATGAGTTGTGACCTGGGTGGAGACTTTGACTAAAACCAAGAAGTCCTGGGATGGGACTGCCTGTCCCACAGAAGGAGGGAGAGTTCAAAGCAGGGAGTTGGGGTGAAAGGTCCCATCCCCACAAGATCCAGCAAGCAGAAGGCCTCCCATGGGAGAGTTTCGCAGTTAACACAGCAGACTGAGCTCCATCCAGGATGAGCCAGCTCGACAGAAGGAAAGACACCAGGAAGGAGGGACTGATCTCACCTGTGAAAGCAGAAACCAAGGGAAGAATAAACAGCGGCGCTGAGACCGAGGCCGCCGAGCAGTGCTTCCACAGGCAGACAAGGGACAGACTGTCTTAAGTGGCACACTGATCTCTGTATGAAAAAAGCTTCATACAGGTCAGATAACCCCAACTTTAACAGAAGGGATGTCCACTCAGAGATCCCATCTGAAATCACCAACTTCAAAGATCAAAGATAGATAAATCCATGAAGATGGGAAGAAACCAGTGCAAAATGGATGAAATCATCAAAGTCTAGAATGCCTCTCCTCTCCCAAGACATCACAGCTCCTCACCAGCAAGGGAACAAAACAGGATGGATAATGAATTTGACAAACTGACAGAAGCAGGCTTCAGAAGGTGGGTAATAAACTT